>ML438231.1:33054-146494 GCA_005239525.1 Nicotiana knightiana | reverse complement strand
ATATATATATATATATATATATATATACATATATATATATATACACATATATATATATATATAGATCGGAGGAAGTACCTTCCAAAGGAAATTTTTTATTTAAAATGATTATACTTTAAAGTTTTCCATATAAATTTGTGGGTGAAGGGTTACCTTCGAAGAATTGGCTAAATTGTTAGAGTTGTTGACTAAGGTTTGAGGGGGAAATTATTGCAGTGCCGAGTTACTATTATTTTTTTTACTGTGTTGTGGTTTGCGCTTTTGATTCGTACTTCCATCTTTTCTTTTGTGTAATATCACTGTCACCACCCCAAATCCTAACTGGTCGTGATGGCACCAATCGTGGAACTAGGCTAGCCACTATCACGTAACTACACATTTATTTTAATATAATTTTTCAAAAATCATAATAATAAGCATAAAATATTCTAAGTCTTTAACAAAGCATGATATAATCTAACAGTCTAAACTATTCCCCAGAACTGGAGTCAACTGCTTATGAGCATCTAAGAATAATACTAACACTGCTAATGTCATAATACACTGTCTCAGAACAAAATACTAAATACTAATGAAGGAAGGGAAATGGAGAAGCTGTGGACGCTGGACATCTACCTCGAAATCTCAAAGCTGATGATGAACGATTCAGATGGCTACGGCTCATAACCAGTACCTGGATCTGCACACAGAGGTGCAGTACTCAGTAGCAATGAAAATAATCAAGTCTGAAGATAAGAAAACACACAGCACAGAACACCAATCCACATATAGTAAGATACGGAGTATTAATACAATATACATTTAATACATAAGTTGAAAACCAGTTTCCGTATAAAGAATCCTTTGAGAAAGTATAATTTCCAGTATTTCTCAGTAAAATTCCCAAAATATCAGTATAAAAGATGAAATGAATCATAATCAAAACTCAGCAAAATATCATTATAAATCCGCCCCTCGGGCCAAATCATCACTCGTAAATCAATCACTCAGCACCTCACCATCACTCAGTAACAGTCACTCAGCACCTCACAGTCACTCATGCCTCCCAATCACTCGTCACTCGGAACTCGCACTCAGTAGGTACCTGCGCTCACTGGGGGTGTACAGACTCCTGAGGGGATCCTACAGCCCAAGCACTACAAACAAGACAAACCATGGCATCAATCACTCAGGCTCTCGGCCTCTCTCATATCATAAATATCCTCAAAATATTGGCCCTCGGCCTCACTCAGTCAGACACTCTGAACATGCCACTCGGGCCATAAATAAATGGGGTTCTCGACCCAAAACAATATTTCATTTCAAGAATTAATATCAACAAGAGCTGAGTGTCAAAACAGTTTATCAGGAAAGACTGAGTGTAAAATCATAATTTCTAAGCGAGGAATTATCAGGAAAATAGCCCCCAACGAGTTAAAACAGATCGACACTAGGCCCCAAACATGGCTTACAACCCAATTATATCAAAACATATCAATACTATAAAGAATAGGCTTTAAAAGTAGTTTCGCAACTCAATAGTAGCCTAAAAAGGAAACATATTTCTAAATTTCCAATTCGTCACGCCCCACACACATCATCCAGTGTGTGCGTCACTCCAAAACCATGAAAGGATGTAAAGTCCAGGGATTCATACCCTCTGGACAGGATTTAAAGACATTACTTACCTCAAACTAGCCTGAAAAGCTACTCTGCAACCTGCTTGCCTCT
Organism: Nicotiana knightiana; assembly: GCA_005239525.1. Taxonomy (NCBI): domain Eukaryota; kingdom Viridiplantae; phylum Streptophyta; class Magnoliopsida; order Solanales; family Solanaceae; genus Nicotiana; species Nicotiana knightiana. Next base: position 144,784 of record ML438231.1, on the reverse strand, counting down.
CGAATCAACTTCTGAGTGCTCCAAATATACCAAGATCAGATTTTTATCATCAAATTATGCTAAGGGAATGATTCCAATTGAAAAGTAAAAATTTTAGCACAAAACCCGAAATTAGCCAAAACCCGACCCCCGGTCCCGCATCTCGAAACTCGACAAATTTTATACCAAAATCTTCGTCATCATCTCACGAGTCCGTACATATAAAGAACACTAAAATCGGAGTTCGTTTGACCCTTAAACTCGACCCCTAAAGGTCTCATAATCTCAAGCCCTAACTTCATCTTTTTCTATTGATTTTCATGAATTAAACACTGATATTTGATCCTTAATCACATATAATCGAGTATTAGGGTCCAAAATCCTTACCTCAATGAATAACAATGATTTCCTCTCTTCAAAATCGTCTCAAAAGCTCTCTTTCCATACAAAAATGGTGAAAAAATGGGTATTGGTCGCGGAGGGTTTATTTTTATACTGTCTAGAATTTTTGCGGTACTGTTCCTGCGTTTTACTGTTCACCCGAGTAACTGTTCACCCGAGTATTGTTCATCCGAGTTACTGTTCACCCGAGTTACTGTTCATGCTGCTGTGAAAAAAATGCAGCAGCTTTTCTTCTAGTCTAAATTAATCCGTTAACCTTTCGAAATCCACCCGAGGCCCTCAAAAATCTCAAAAAATATACCAACACGTCCCATAACATCATTCAAACTTAGTCGGGACTTCGAAACACCAAACACAACATCAAAACACCAAAATCACATCAAATTCAAGCCTATGAACTTTGAAATTCCTAAATTCCACCAACGACGCCGAAACCAACCAAAAACACATCCGATTGACCTGAAATTTTGCACACATATCCAAAATGCTATTACAAACCTGTTCCAACTTCCAGAATTCCATCCCGACGCCGATACCCTATTTTCCACTGCCGATCGAAAATCGCCAAAAACTAACTTTCGCAAATTCAAGCCTAATTCTACACCGGACATCACAAAAATATTCCGAACACACTCCTAAGTCCCAAATCACCTAACGAAGCTATCCGAGCCATAAAATCTGCATTCCGAGATCGTTTACCAATAATTCAACTCTTAGTTAACTTTTTCAACTGTAAAGCTACTTTTAGAGGCTAAGTGTCTTAACTCCTTCTATAACCACTCTGAACCTGAGCTAACCAACTCTAACACATCCTAAACAGTATAACCAACCTATGACAAGGCAATAATAGCAAATATAATGCAAATTCTACGTAACGACCGACCGGGTCGTTACATTCTCCCCCTCTTAAACAAACGTTCGTCCTCGAACGGGTCTAGAAACATACCTGGAGTCTCAAACAAGTGAGAATATATGCCCTGCACCTCCCGCTCGGTCTGCCAAGTAGCCTCCTCCACTGGCTGACCTCTCCACTGAACCTTCACCAAAGCTATATCCTTGGACCTCAACTTTCTGACCTCGCGAGCCAAAATAGCCACTGGCCCAACCTCATATGACATATCATCCTCGAGCTGAATTATGTTGAAGTCCCAGACATGAGATGAGTCACTAACATACTTCCTGAGCATCGACACATGAAATACTGGATGAACACTCGACAAGCTAGGTGGCAAGGCAAGTCTATAAGCCACCTTCCTAACCTTCCGAAGCACCTCAAAAGGACCAATAAACCGAGGAGTCAGCTTTCCCCTCTTTCCGAACCTCATAACACCCTTCATGGGTGGTACCTTCAGCAGTACCTTATCACCTTCCATAAATGACACATCTCGGACCTTCCGGTTCGCATAACTCTTCTACCTAGATTGCGCCGTGCGAAGTCGCTCCTAAATCAACTTCACCTTTTCCAACGCATCCTGCATCAAATATGTGCCCAATAGCTTAGCCTCACCGGGCTCGAACCAACCAATTGGAGATCTACACCTCCTACCATATAAAGCCTCATACGGGGCCATCTGAATACTGCACTGGTAGTTGTTATTATATGCAAACTCTGGTAGTGGCAGAAACTTATCCCATGAACCACCAAAATCAATCACACAAGCACGCAACATGTCCTCCAAAATCTGAATAGTCCTTTCCAACTGCCCGTCGGTCTGAGGATGAAATGCAGTGCTCAACTCTGCCTCAGTACCCATACCTCTCTGTACGGCCCTCCAAAATTGAGATGTGAACTGTGTGCCTCTGTCAGAAATGATAGAAACTGGAACCCCATGCAATCGGACAATCTCCCTGATGTAGATACTCGCTAACCGCTCCGAAGTATAAGTAGTACTGACATGAATGAAGTGTGCAGACTTGGTCAACCTATCCACAATTACCCAAATAGCATCGAAACCCTTCGAAGTCCGTGGAATTCCAACTACAAAGTCCATAGTGATCCGCTCCCACTTCCACTACAGAATATCTAACCTCTGAAGTAACCCACCTCGTCTATGGTGCTCATACTTGACTTACTGGCAGTTGAGACACTGTGCTACATACTCAACAATATCCCTCTTCATCAGCCTGCACCAATACTGCTATCTCAGATCCTGAAACATCTTCGCGGCACCCGGATGAATGGAATACCGCGAGCTGTGAGCCTCTACTAATATCAACTCTCGAAGACCATCCACATTGGGCACACAAATACGACCCTGCATCCTCATAACACATCATCACCAATAGTCACATCTCCTGGCATCATCCCGATAGTCACATCTCCTGGCATCATCCCGATGGACCCTATCCTAAAGTACTAACAAATGCGGATCATCATACTGCTGAGCTCTAATCTGATCATAGAGAGAAGACTAGGAAGCCATACTAGTTAATACCCGCGGAGGGTCTGACAAATCCAATCTCATTAACTGACCCGCTAAAGCCTCAACATCAAGTGCTAAAGTTCGCTTTGTTGCTGAAAGGTAAGCTAGACTCCCCAAGCTCTCGGCTCTGCGACTCAAGGCATCAGCCACTAAATTGGCCTTTCCCGGGTGATACAAAATAGTAAGGTCATAATCATTGAGAAGCTCCAACCATCTCCTCTACCACAAATTCAAATCCTTCTACCTCAGCAGATACAGCAATCTACGATGGTCAGTGAAACTCTCACATTATACCCTATACAAGTAATGCCGCCAAATCTTTAAGGCATGAACAATGGCAGCTAACTCAAGATCGTGCACTGGATAATTCTTCTCATGCACCTTCAACTATCTAGATGCATAGGCAATCACCCTACCGTTCTGCATCAATATCGCTCCCAAGCCAAATCTAGAAGTATCACAATAGACTGTGTAAGAACCCGAACCAGTAGGCAAAACTAGTACCGGAGTTGTGGTCAATGCTGACTTAAGCTTCTGAAGTCCCTCCGCACACTCATCGGACCATCTGAATGGAGCACCCTTCTGGGTCAATCTGGTCAATGGTGAAGCAATAGAAGAGAATCCTTCCACAAGCGATGGTAATATCCCGCCAAACCAAGGAAACTTCTAATCTCCGTAGCTGAGGACGGTCTGGGCCAAATCTGCACCACCTCAATCTTATTCGGATCAACCTAAATACCATCACTAGACACCACGTGCCCCAAGAAAGCTACTGAACCATGTCAAAACTCTCACTTGGAGAATTCTGAATAAAGCTTCTCCTCCCTCAACCTCTGCAACACAATCCTCAAGTGCTGAGCATGTTCCTCCTGGCTACGGGAATAAACCAGGATGTCATCAATGAATACAATGACGAAAGAATCAAGGTAAGGCTGAAACACGTTGTTCATCAATTGCATGAACGCGGCTAGGGCATTGTTCAGCCCAAATGACATAACTAGAAACTCATAATGACCATATCTGGTCCTGAAAGCAGTCTTCGAAATGTCAGAGTCTCGAATCTTCAACTGGTGATACCTCGACCTCAAATCGATCTTGGAGAACACCCTAGATCCCTGAAGCTGATCAAACAAGTCATCAATACGGGGAAAATGATACTGCTTCTTCACAATAACCTTATTCAGCTGCCTATAATCAATGCACATACGCATGTAGCCATCTTTCTTCTTCACAAACAACACCGGTACACCCCAAGGTGACACACTCGGCCGGATGAACCCCTTATCTAAGAGTTCCTGAAGCTGCTCTTTCAATTCTTTCAACTCCGCTGGTGCCATACGGTAAGGTGGAATAGAGATAGGTTGGGTGTCTGGCACCAAGTCAATACCAAAATCAATGTCCCTATCAGGTGGCATGCCTAGCAGGTCTGCAAGGAATACGTCCGGAAAATCACGGACCACAGGAACAGAATCAACAGAAGGGGTCTCACTACTAACATCCCTCACGAAAGCAAGATAAGATTCACATCCTTGCTCAACCATACGATGAGCCTTCAAATAAGAAATCACTCTGCTAGGCACATGCTTTATAGACCCTCTCCACTCAACTCTTGGAACTCCGGGCATAGCCAGGGTCACGGTCTTAGCGTGACAATCAAGAATAGTATGACATGGGGATAACCAATACATGCCCAGTATCACATCAAAATCAACCATACTGAGTAACATCAAGTCCACTCGGGTCTCCAGACCCCTAATATGTATAATACACAATCGGTACACACGGTCCACAATAATATTATCGCCCACCGGAGTCGAAACATGAACAGATGTAACTAAAGACTCACGGGGCATATTCAGAAAGTGAGCAAAATACGATAAAACATAAGAGTATGTGGAACCAGGGTCAAATAAAACCAAAGCATCATTGTGACAAACTGAGATAGTACCTGTAATCACTGCATCTGAGGCCATAGCATCAGGCCTAGCCGAAAGTGCATAAATACGTGGTTGGCCTCCACCTGCTCGACCTCCCCCTCTAGGGCGGCCTCTAGCTACCTGACCACCACCCCTGGCTGCCTGAGTAGGTGGTGAAGTGACTGGGGCTGAAGTCGAGGGCTGAACCCTCTGCTGAGATGATCCACTAGCACGACGAGGGAAAAACCTCCATCCATGAACAACCTCTCTACACTCAAAGAAACTACCTAGAGCTGGAGATGGGGACTGAAGGGAACCCGTGCCACCAAGATAACCACCAGACAAACCATGCATAGAGGAACCCTGATATGATGATGCTCTGGAGGAGCTCTGAGCTGGAAGGGTGCTAAAAGATGAACGGCCCTGATGAGAGCTGCGGGGACCTTGCCCCGAAGATGCGCCACTATAGGCAGTGCGGACTGACTGTGGAGGTTTAAATGGACGACCTCTGCTATTTTGAATTTTTGCTCTGGAAGGGGCACCACTGAAGCTACCTAATCCTCGAGGCCTCTTGGCCTCCCTCTCCTCACGCTCCTGCCTGTGAACCGACTCAATGTCCCGAGCAATGTCATAGGTATAATACACGACAGGTCCACACGGTCCACAATAATAGTATCGCCCACCGGAGTCGAAACATGAACAGATGTAACTAAAGACTCACGGGGCATATTCAGAAAGTGAGCAAAATACGATAAAACATAAGAGTATGTGGAACCAGAGTCAAATAAAACCAAAGCATCACTGTGAAAAACTGAGATAGTACTTGTAATCACTGCATCTGAGGCCATAGCATCAGGCCTAGCCGAAAGTGCATAAATACGTGGTTGGCCTCCACCTGCTCGACCTCCCCCTCTAGGGCGGCCTCTAGCTACCTGACCACCACCCCTGGCTGCCTGAGTAGGTGGTGAAGTGACTGGGGCTGAAGTCGAGGGCTGAACCCTCTACTGAGATGATCCACTAGCACGACGAGGGAAAAACCTCCATCCATGAACAACCTCTCTACACTCAAAGAAACTACCTGGAGCTGGAGATGGGGACTGAAGGGAACCCTTGCCACCAAGATAACCACCAGACGAACCATGCATAGAGGAACCCTGATATGATGATGCTCTGGAGGAGCTCTGAGCTGGAAGGGTGCTAAAAGATGAACGGCCCTAATGAGAGCTGCGGGGACCTTGCCCCGAAGATGCGCCACTATAGGCAGTGCGGACTGACTGTGGAGGTTTAAATGGACGACCTCTGCTATTTTGAATTTTTGCTCTGGAAGGGGCACCACTGAAGCTACCTAATCCTCGAGGCCTCTTGGCCTCCCTCTCCTCACGCTCCTGCCTGTGAACCGACTCAATGTCCCGAGCAATGTCATAGGTATAATACACGACAGGTCCACACGGTCCACAATAATAGTATCGCCCACCGGAGTCGAAACATGAACAGATGTAACTAAAGACTCACGGGGCATATTCAGAAAGTGAGCAAAATACGATAAAACATAAGAGTATGTGGAACCAGAGTCAAATAAAACCAAAGCATCACTGTGAAAAACTGAGATAGTACTTGTAATCACTGCATCTGAGGCCATAGCATCAGGCCTAGTCGAAAGTGCATAAATACGTGGCTGGCCTCCACCTGCTCGACCTCCCCCTCTAGGGCGGCCTCTAGCTGCCTGACCACCACCCCTGGCTGCCTGAGTAGGTGGTGAAGTGACTGGGGCTGAAGTCGAGGGCTGAACCCTCTGCTGAGATGATCCACTAGCACGATGAGGGAAAAACCTCCATCCATGAACAACCTCTCCACACTCAAAGAAACTACCTGGAGCTGGAGATGGGGACTGAAGGGAACCCCTGCCACCATGATAACCACCGGACGAACCATGCATAGAGGAACCCCGATATGATGATGCTTTGGAGGAGCTCTGAGCTGGAAGGGTGCTAAAAGATGAACGGCCCTGATGAGAGTTACGGGGACCTTGCCCTGAAGATGCGCCACTATAGGCAGTGCGGACTGACTGTAGAGGTCTAAATGGACGACCTCTGCTATTTTGAAATTTCCCTCTGGAAGGGGCACCACTGAAGCTACCTGATCCTCGAGGCCTCTTGGCCTCCCTCTCCTCACGGTCCTGCCTGTGAACCGACTCAATGTCCCGAGCTATGTCATAGGTATAATACACGACCGGTACACACGGTCCACAATAATAGTATCGCCCACCGGAGTCAAAACATGAACAGATGTAACTAAAGACTCACGGGGCATATTCAGAAAGTGAGCAAAATACGATAAAACATAAGAGTATGTGGACCCAGGGTCAAATAAAACCAAAGCATCACTGTGACAAACTGAGATAGTACCTGTAATCATTGTATCTGATGCCATAGCATCAGGCCTAGCCGAAAGTGCATAAATACGTGGCTGGCCTCCACCTGCTCGACCTCCCCCTCTAGGGCGGCCTCTAGCTTCCTGACCACCACCCCTGGCTACCTGAGTAGGTGGTGAAGTGACTGGGGCTGAAGTCGAGGGCTGAACCCTCTACTGAGATGATCCACTAGCACGACGAGGGAAAAACCTCCATCCATGAACAACCTCTCTACACTCAAAGAAACTACCTGGAGCTGGAGATGGGGACTGAAGGGAACCCCTGCCACCAAGATAACCACCAGACGAACCATGCATAGAGGAACCCTGATATGATGATGCTCTGGAGGAGCTCTGAGCTGGAAGGGTGCTAAAAGATGAACGGCCCTAATGAGAGCTGCGGGGACCTTGCCCCGAAGATGCGCCACTATAGGCAGTGCGGACTGACTGTGGAGGTTTAAATGGACGACCTCTGCTATTTTGAAATTTCGCTCTGGAAGGGGCACCACTGAAGCTACCTAATCCTCGAGGCCTCTTGGCCTCCCTCTCCTCACGCTCCTGCCTGTGAACCGACTCAATGTCCCGAGCTATGTCATAGGTATAATACATGACCGGTACACACGGTCCACAATAATAGTATCGCCCACCGGAGTCAAAACATGAACAGATGTAACTAAAGACTTACGGGGCATATTCAGAAAGTGAGCAAAATACGATAAAACATAAGAGCATGTGGACCCAGGGTCAAATAAAACCAAAGCATCACTGTGACAAACTGAGATAGTACCTGTAATCATTGCATCTGATGCCGTAGCATCAGGCCTAGCCGAAAGTGCATAAATACGTGGCTGGCATCCACCTGCTCGACCTCCCCCTCTAGGGCGGCCTCTAGCTGCCTGACCACCACCCCTGGCTACTTGAGTAGGTGGTGAAGTGACTGGGGCTGAAGTCGAGGGCTGAACCCTCTGCTGAGATGATCCACTAGCACGACGAGGGAAAAACCTCCATCCATGAACAACCTCTCTACACTCAAAGAAACTACCTAGAGCTGGAGATGGGGACTGAAGGGAACCCGTGCCACCAAGATAACCACCAGACAAACCATGCATAGAGGAACCCTGATATGATGATGCTCTGGAGGAGCTCTGAGCTGGAAGGGTGCTAAAAGATGAACGGCCCTGATGAGAGCTGCGGGGACCTTGCCCCGAAGATGCGCCACTATAGGCAGTGCGGACTAACTGTGGAGGTCTAAATGGACGACCTCTGCTATTTTGAAATTTCCCTATGGAAGGGGCACCACTGAAGCTACCTGATCCTCGAGGCCTCTTGGCCTCCCTCTCCTCACCCTCCTGCCTGTGAACCGACTCAATGTCCCGAGCAATGTCATAGGTATAATACACGACCGGTACACACGGTCCACAATAATAGTATTTCCCACCGGAGTCGAAACATGAACAGATGTTACTAAAGACTCAGAGGGCATATTCAGAAAGTGAGAAAAATACGATAAAACATAAGAGTATGTGGAACCAGGGTCAAATAAAACCAAAGCATCACTGTGAAAAACTGAGATAGTACCTGTAATCACTGCATCTGAGGCCATAGCATCAGGCCTAGTCGAAAGTGCATAAATACGTGGCTGGCATCCACCTGCTCGACCTCCCCCTCTAGGGCGGCCTCTAGCTGCCTGACCACCACCCCTGGCTGCCTGAGTAGGTTGTGAAGTGACTGGGGCTGAAGTCGAGGGCTGAACCCTCTGCTGAGATGATCCACTAGCACGACGAGGGAAAAACCTCCATCCATGAACAACCTCTCCACACTCAAAGAAACTACCTGGAGCTGGAGATGGGGACTGAAAGGAACCCCTGCCACCATGGTAACCACCGGACGAACCATGCATAGAGGAACCCTGATATGATGATGCTCTGGAGGAGCTCTGAGCTGGAAGGGTGCTAAAATATGAACGGCCCTGATGAGATTTGCGGGGACCTTGCCCCGAAGATGCGCCAGTATAGGCAGTGCGGACTGACTGTGGAGGTCTAAATAGACGACCTCTGCTATTTTGAAATTTCCCTCTGGAAGGGGCACCACTGAAGCTACCTGATCCTCGAGGCCTCTTGGCCTCCCTCTCCTCACGCTCCTGCCTGTGAACCGACTCAATGTCCCGAGCTATGTCATAGGTATAATATATGACCGGTACACACGGTCCACAATAATAGTATCGCCCACCGGAGTCAAAACATGAACAGATGTAACTAAAGACTCACGGGGCATATTCAGAAAGTGAGCAAAATACGATAAAACATAAGAGTATGTAGACCCAGGTTCAAATAAAACCAAAGTATCACTGTGACAAACTGAGATAGTACCTGTAATCATCGCATCTGATGCCATAGCATCAGGCCTAGCCGAAAGTGCATAAATACGTGGCTGGCCTCCACCTACTCGACCTCCCCCTCTAGGGCGGCCTCTAGCTGCCTGACCACCACCCCTGGCTACCTGAGTAGGTGGTGAAGTGACTGGGGCTGAAGTCGAGGGCTGAACCCTCTACTGAGATGATCCACTAGCACGACGAGGGAAAAACCTCCATCCATGAACAACCTCTCTACACTCAAAGAAACTACCTGGAGCTGGAGATGGGGACTGAAGGGAACCCTTGCCACCAAGATAACCACCAGACGAACCATGCATAGAGGAACCCTGATATGATGATGCTCTGGAGGAGCTCTGAGCTGGAAGGGTGCTAAAAGATGAACGGCCCTAATGAGAGCTGCGGGGACCTTGCCCCGAAGATGCGCCACTATAGGCAGTGCGGACTGACTGTGGAGGTCTAAATAGACGACCTCTGCTATTTTGAAATTTCCCTCTGGAAGGGGCACCACTGAAGCTACCTGATCCTCGAGGCCTCTTGGCCTCCCTCTCCTCACCCTCCTGCCTGTGAACCGACTCAATGTCCCGAGCAATGTCATAGGTATAATACACGACCGGTACACACGGTCCACAATAATAGTATTTCCCACCGGAGTCGAAACATGAACAGATGTTACTAAAGACTCAGAGGGCATATTCAGAAAGTGAGAAAAATACGATAAAACATAAGAGTATGTGGAACCAGAGTCAAATAAAACCAAAGCATCACTGTGAAAAACTGAGATAGTACCTGTAATCACTGCATCTGAGGCCATAGCATCAGGCCTAGCCGAAAGTGCATAAATACGTGGCTGGCATCCACCTGCTCGACCTCCCCCTCTAGGGCGGCCTCTAGCTGCCTGACCACCACCCCTGGCTGCCTGAGTAGGTGGTGAAGTGACTGGGGCTGAAGTCGAGGGCTGAACCCTCTGCTGAGATGATCCACTAGCACGACGAGGGAAAAACCTCCATCCATGAACAACCTCTCCACACTCAAAGAAACTACCTGGAGCTGGAGATGGGGACTGAAGGGAACCCCTGCCACCATGATAACCACCGGACGAACCATGCATAGAGGAACCCTTATATGATGATGCTCTGGAGGAGCTCTAAGCTAGAAGGGTGCTAAAAGATGAACGGCCCTGATGAGAGCTGCGGGGACCTTGCCCCGAAGATGCGCCACTACAGGAAGTGCGAACTGACTGTGGAGGTCTAAATGGACGACCTCTGCTATTTTGAAATTTCTCTCTGGAAGGGGCACCACTGAAGCTACCTGATCCTAGAGGCCTCTTGGCCTCCCTCTCCTCACGCTCCTGCTTGTGAACCGACTCAATGTCCCGAGCTATGTCAAAACCTGCTCAAATGTAGCTCCAGACACCCTCTCTCTGGTCATCAAAATACGAAGCTGATAAATGTCTATGAATAAAATGCTAATACTATAAAAAGAAGGGAAGTGGAGAAGCTGCGGACGCTGAACAGCTACCTCGAAATCCCGTAAATGCTGCTGATAACGAACGAATATAGCTACTGCTCCACACTAGTACCTGGATCTGTACACAGAGGTACAAGGAGTAATGATGAGTACGCCAACTCAGTAGTAATGAAAATAAATCACGGTCTGAGAATAAGAAACACACATCACAAATACACCAATTCACAAAACAATAAAATGCCACGGCTCAATAAGGTATATAGAAGTTCAAACCAGTTTCCGTAAAAATTCTTTAAAACAAGTATATTTTCCAGTATTTCTCAGTAAAACTCCCAAAAATATCAGTTTGAAATATGAAGTGAATCATAATCAAAACTCAGTAAAATATCATAAAAAATCTGCCCCTCGGGCCATAATCATCACTCATAAATATTCCCTCAGCACCTCACCATCACTCTGTAACAGTCACTCAGCACCTCACGGTCACTCAGTATCAGCCCCTCGGGCATCCTCACTATCACTCATGCCTCTCAAACACTCGTTACTCAGCACTCAGTAGGTACCTGCGCTCACTAGGGGTGTGTACAGACTCCGGAGGGGCTCCTACAGCCCAAGCGCTATAAACAAGCCAAATCATGGCATCAATCACTCTCAGACACTTGGCCTCTCTCATATCATAACATCCTCACAATATTGGCCCTCGGCCTCACTCAGTTAGACACTCTCAACATGTCACTCGGGCCATAAATAAACAGGGTTCTCGACACAAAACAGTATTTCATTTCAAGAATTAATATCAACAAGCACTGAGTGGCAAAATAATTTATCAGGAAAGACTGAGTGTAAAATCATAATTTCTAAGTGAAGAATTATCAGGAAAATAGCCCCCAAGGGGTTAAAACAGATCGGCACTAGGCCCCAAACATGGCTTACAGCCCAATTATATCAAAACATATCAATACTATAAAGAATAGGCTTTAAAAGCAGTTTCACAACTCAATAGTTGCCTAAAAAGGAAACATATTTCCAAATTTCCAATTCGTGCACACCCCACACTCGTCATCCAGTGTGTGCATCACTCAAAAACCATGGAAGGATGTAAAGTCCGGGGTTTCATACCCTCAGGACATGATTTAAAGACATTACTTACCTCAAACTAGCCCGAAAAGTTACTCTGCAACCCTCTTGCCTCTCGAATCAACTTCCGAGTGCTCCAAATCTATCAAGATCATATTTTTATCATCAAATTATTCTAAGGGAATGAATTCCAATTTAGAAGTACCAATTTTAGCACAAAACCCGAAATTAGCCAAAATCCGACCCCCGGGCCCGCGTCTCGGAACTCGACAAATTTTATATCAAAATTCTTTTCATCATCTCACGAGTCCGTCCATATAAAGAACGCTAAAATCATAGTTCGTTTGACCCCTCAACTCGACCCCTAAATGTCTCATAATCTCAAGCCTTAAATCCATCTTTTTCTACTGATTTTCATGAATTAAACACTGATATTTGATCCTTAATCACATATAATCGAGTATTAGGTTCCAAAATCCTTACCTCAATGAAGAACAATGATTTCCTCTCTTCAAAATCGCCTCAAAAGCTCTCTTTCCGTACAAAAATGGTTAAAAAGTGGGTATTGGTCGTGAAGGGTTTATTTTTATACTATCTAGAATTTTTGCGGTACTGTTCATGCGTTTTACTGTTCACCCGAGCTACTATTCATCCGAGTTACTGTTCACCCGAGTTACTGTTCATGTTGCTGTGAAAAAAATGCAGCAGCTTTTCTTCTAGTCTAAATTGATCCGTTAACCTTTCGAAATCCACCTGAGACCCTCAGAAATCTCAAAAAATATACCAACACGTCCCATAACATCATTCGAACTTAGTTGAGCCTTCGAAACACCAAAAACAACATCAAAACACCAAAATCACATCAAATATAAGCCTATGAACTTTGAAATTCCTAAATTCCACCAACGACGCCGAAACCAACCAAAACACATCCGATTGACCTGAAATTTTGCACACATATCCAAAATGCTACTACAAACCTGTTCCAACTTTTGGAATTCCATCCCGGCCCCGATAGCCTATTTTCCACTACCGATCAAAAATTGCCAAAAACTAACGTTTGCCAATTCAAGCCTATTTCTACACCATATATCACAAAAATATTCTGAACACACTCCTAAGTCGAAAATCACCTAACGAAGCTATCCAAGCCATAAAATCCGCATTCCGAGATCTTTTACCAATAAGTCAACTCTTAGTTGACTAAAGAGTTGACTTTTTCAACTCTAAAACTACTTTTAGAGGCTAAGTGTCTTAACTCCTTCTATAACCACTCTGAACCTAAGCTTTCCAACTCTAACACATCCTAAATAGTATAACCAACCTATGACAAGGCAATAACAACATATATAATGCAAATTCTGTGTAACGGCCGACCAGGTCATTACAACAAAGCTTGATCAATTTGGGGTCGTAATATAGCTATCACACCCTAGTACTCACTCTATACCTCTCGGTAGTTTGAGTAATTTTGCCCAATTTGATTTTCTCAAGTCCAAATGGGTATTCGTGCAATCCAAGTGATACTAGCTCAAATCGGGTATTACTATCTATAGGTTTAACCCTTTAATTGGGGCTACCAATTTCTTGAGTTCACCCCTATTCCTTGTTAGCCTAGTTTTCCCAGACTTAGTCCCTCTTTCTCAAGAAGAGACCAAGTCATAAAGGCATGAATCAGTGTTTGCAACCACTAATTCTTCAATTCTAGCAAGAACTGGGCTAAATATCACTAACCCATAAACATTCAAGCCCTAAAATTCAATACCCATTAAAAACCCACACTATGATTGGGTCATAACCCTAGCTATGGGTCTAGATACTCATGGAAATAGCAGAAAACAAAGATAAAGAGAACATAAAATCCATAATACTAGATTAAAAGATGAAAATCTAATGTTATAAGGTAAATCTTGTACAAAATTTCCCAAAAGGGAAAACCTAGCCGTCTCACGTGCTCAACAAAAATATAACATAACCTAAAACTGACAAAAAGTTGTATTTATACTAAGCTAAAATTTTAGGACAAAAATACCCTTGCGGAGGTTTCGCAGTCGCGTAATTCTGACCGCAGTTGCTGTTGATACCCAATTTTTTCCTCATATTTTAAATATGCATATATACTTTCAAATTTTGCATATGCATCACCACTTGATTTATAGACATATGCAAGCATTTTCCATAATTTTCTATAATTTTAAAAATGTTTTAAATCAATTTATTCCTACATTTTATTATATAAATACTCATTAATTGCATCACAAATTATTTTACAATAATTTTATCATCTAATTTCACTATTTATACCCATATTTTGTTCTAAATATCTTTAACATATTTGTCACAATTGCATTTGCATTTTTTAAGGCCAAACTTGCACATTTACAACAATAGCCTATGTACTTATAATTACTTTACTTATGCCAAAACAATCCTTTTATACTTTTTATAGTAATAAATAACTATTTTACTTTTTTCATGCATAAATGATATTTTTCTATTACTTATTTATCGTTCTTTACAAATTATTTATTAAGTAAAATTAGGTATTTAAATAAAAGCCATTTTAAATATTTTTCGGACCAACCCCAGCCCAATTACTGGAAATACACCAGTCGGATGGTTTGAGCCGGGAGAGGCTAGATTGTATGGTAGGCGGTGTCGGTCTCCAGTCGGATGGTTTGAGCTGGGAGAGGCTAGATTGTTGGGTTCTGAGTTAGTCCGGAATGCCTTGGACAAGGTGAAGATCATTCAGGATAGACTTTGTACAGCTCAGTCCAGGCAGAAGAGTTATGCGGATCGCAGAGTTCGAGATTTGGCATTTATGATGGGAGACCGGGTATTTCTTCGGGTGTCACCTATGAAGGGCGTGATGAGATTCAAATAGAAGGGCAAGTTGAGCCCTAGGTACATTCGTCCATTTGAGATACTGGATAAGGTAGGAGAGGTGGCCTACTAACTTGCCTTGCCACCTAGTTTGTCAGTCGTGCATCCGGTATTTCACGTATCTATGCTCGGGAGGTATATTGCGGATCATCTCATGTACTTGACTTCAGTGATTTCAAGTTGGACAAGGATTTGTCTTATGAGGAGGAGCTGGTAGCCATTTTAGATCGGCAGGTGCGACGGTTGAGATCGAAGAGTTATACTCGGTTCGTGTTCAGTGGAGAGGTCAGCCTATTGAGGAAGCTACCTGAGAGTCCGAGTCCGATATGCGGAACCGATATCCCCATCTTTTCCCCGCTTCAGGTATTCTTCTATGTCCATTAGAGGACGAACGTTTGTTTTAGAGGTGGAGATTGTGATGACCCAAAAGGTCATCCCATGTATTTGTAGCTAAATATATGTTCCGATGCCATGAAAGCCTCTTTTTATCTCACCTCGATATGCGTGCCCAGCCCGAGCGTGTAGCCGGGAAGCCGTTATGTGGAAAAATTGATAAAATTATGTTCTTATAATAATTATTTAAATAAAGTTGACTTGGTCAACATTTTTGGTAAACGGGCCTGGACCCGTGATTTGACGGTCCCAGAGGGTCCGTAGGAAAATATGGGACCTGGGCGTATGCCCGGAATCGAATTTCGATGTCCCAAGTGCGAGAAATGAATTTTTAAAGAAAATTGTTTTCAGAAAATAATAAAGACTTCTGAAAATGAACTTTGATGTGAAATCTATGTTACCGGGACCGTATTATAGTTCCGGAGCCCGGAACAGGTTCAATATGTGTTATGTGAGTTATCTGTAAAATTTGGTAAGAAACGGACTTGGTTTGACGTGTTTCGGATCAAAATTGGAAAATTTAGAAATTCATGAAGTTTGAGAAAATTCTATAGATTTTGGAGTTCAATTCATTGTTTTTGATGTTATTTTGGTGGTTTTATTACTTGAATAAGTCCGTAGGATGATTTTGAAGTCGTACGTATATTTGTCTTTGAGCCCCGAGGGCTCGGCTGAGTTTCGGGTAGGCGTCGGAGTGCCAAAGTGTTAGAAAATCTGGTGTAGAGTGAAGTTGCTGGTGTCTGATGCATTGCACTATGTTATCGCACAAGTCTCTCCGCGATCACATAGCTTTAAGTAAGGGGAGGTCATTTTCCTCTATGCGATCGCATAGCACTGTCCGCGATCGCGTAGGGGTATAGGCAGGTATGGGGGCTGGGGGTGAGTACTCAATGCGGCCGCATCCTTTCTTGTGCGATCGCAAAAGGAGGGGCATGGTAGAACTGTGTGATCGCAATAGGTATCCCGCGATCGCAGTGCACACAACTCAGGTCTATATGTGATCGCATTCATCCTTCCGCGATCGCATAGAGTTAATTCGCCCAGTTATTTAAAGTTCCAAAAACAGAATACCCATTACGGGATTTTCACATTTTTTTCACCATCTTCTTCTTCTCCAAACCCCATAGACGATTTTCAAGCTATCCTTCCACCATAATCTCTTGAGTAAGTGATCCTAACATTGTTTTCTTCCTTTGTCCATCAATACTTACTAGATTCTAGGTCTAAAAACATGAAATCAAAGGTAGAAATTGGGGTTTTGGGTAGAGTTAGGGCTTTTCCATTTTTTGGGAATTCGACCTCATTATTGGGTTGGATTTCAAAACAAATTGTATATTCGGGCTCGTGGGGGAATGGGTGATCGGATTTTGGTCCGAACCTCGTGTTTTGACCAAGCGGGCCCGGGGTCGAATTTTGGTATTTTTGGAAGAATGATGGGAAATGTATAATTAGGCTTTGGGATTGAGTTATTGAATAATTATTGATGTTATTAAGTCAATTATGTCTAGATATTATCGTTTTAGAGTCGGATTCGAGAGGAAAGTTCGTGGTTGAGGCTTGACTTGCATTCTTAGAGCCGAGGTAAGTGTTTGGCCTAATCTTAGCTTGAGGGAATAGGTGTTGAGTCATATGTGCTACGTGTTATTATCATGTTCAATGTATAGGTGAGGTGACGGGTACCTATACCTTGTTGTCAATCATGCCCGTGAGTCACAACATATAGTATATGTGTTTTTCGTTGATATCCATTGTGTTATGAAGTAGATTTCATTTTGGAGATTATTCAATTGCTGGAAATACTTGGTTGTGAACACTTTTGATTAGTTTTCTGGTTGAGAATTATTTGGTTATGTTGTACGTTCATTTTGATTGGTTATAGTTGTGTCCCTTGCCGGAACGGTGATATTTCTGTTATTGTTCCCTTGCCGGGATGTTGTAAAATTATGGCCTGTATTGGGGTCTTTCCTTGCCAAATTGTGTTCTGGTTATTGTTTGGGTGAGGAAGAGTGTAAATCATGAAGGGTGATGTCGTGCCATGACTTATATTTAAAATCACGAAGGTTAATGCCGTGCCGATATTGTGATTTTAAAAGCACGAAGGGTGATGTCGTGCTATGATATGAGAGATAATGCATGAAGGATAATGTCACGCCATGATATTGTGAGATAAAAGCACGAAGGGTGATGTCGTGCACTTGTTTTGGTAAGAATGAGAGTAAAACCACGAAGGGTGATGTCGTGCACTTGTTTTGGTGAGAACGAGAGTAAAGCACGAAGGGTGATGTCGCGCACTTGTTTGTTCCCTGTTATTATTTTGATACTAGTCGGTGGTCATGTTCTGTTACTAAATAAGTGTTTCTCCCTTTTGTACCCTAGCATGTTCTCCCCGTATTTGTATTTAACTATTTACTTCCTGCCGCCATTTCTATTTCCCAGCCTCATCACTACTTCGCCGCGGTTAGGCTCGGCACTTAATCAGTACATGGGGTCAGTTGTACTGATGCTACACCTGCACTTCTTTATGTTGTGCAGATTACGCAGCTGGACCCAGTGGACAGTGACAGAGGGAGTACCCTTCAGTCCTCACATGCGACATCGAGGTAGTCTCGCAGACGTTCGTGGGCCTTGGCGTTACCTCCTACTCTTTTCTCTCATTTTCTGTCTCATTTTAGTAGTTCCAAGACAGTTGTATTTACTTGTTTCAGACCATTTTATTTAGCAAAATCTTAGACTGTTCGTGAAATTGTGACACCAGTTCTGGGGGTATGTTAAGGAAATTTTCGTAAGACTTATTATTTAAGTTGTTGAACTTCTTACCTTCCTCATTCTCATTTCTATTTGTTCTTATATGTTGCTTTTAAAATGCTAAATAGCAAAGGAATAAATCGGAATAACTAGTAACGTTGGCTTGTCTAGCGGGTTCAATGTTAGACGTCATCACTGCCTGAAGGTGGGATTTCAGGTCGTGACAGTTGGTATCAGAGCACTAGGTTGCCTAGGTCTCACAATTCACGGACAAACTTGTAGAGTCTGAGGGATCGGTACGGAGACGTCTGTACTTATCCCCAGAGGCTGCAAAGTTAGGAATAACTTCACATTTCTTCTTCTCTGTCGTGCGGTTTGTATTCTAAATGCTAACTGATTTTATATTCTATGCTCACACAGATGGCGAGAACGCGTGCTTCCTCATCTACTGATCAGTAGCATGATCCTCCTATTGTAACTCCTGTGAGGGGCCGAGGCCATGCTCGAGGCCGAGGCAGAGCTAGGGCTCAGCCCAGAGCAGTAGCACCAGTAGAGGACCCACAGGTAGACTTTGCCGGGGAGGTTCCTGCTCAGGCAGTTCCAGTTGGACCAGCTCAGGTCCCATAGGGTTTCATTGCCACCCGGGTTCTTCAGGACGCTCTGGTCCGTTTAGCGGGCCTTATGGAGAGTGTGGCTCAGGATGGTCTTCTTCCTACTACACGAGCCGTCTCTCAGGCTGGGGGAGGGACCCAGACTCCTACTACCCGCACACCAGAGCATCTAGCTCCTCAGTTCCAGACTCCAGCACCTCAGGCAGCTGGAGCAACTCAGCCGGGTTTTGTGGCACAGGCAGTTGAGGGGGCAGCCATGTCTGCCGATTCTTTGTGGAGGTTTGATTGGTTCACCAACCTATTTTCTTCTACATTTACTGGTGCATCATCAGAGGATCCCTAGGATTTCTTGAACAGTTGCTATGAGGTTCTTCGGATCATGGGCATCGTGGAGTCCAATGGAGTTGATTTTGCTACATTTCGTCTTTCTGGTACCACCAAGACCTTGTGGAGGGACTACTGTTTGACCAGACCAGCTGGGTCTTCGCCTTTGACTTGGGCTCAGTTCTCCGAGCTATTCTTGGAGAAGTTTCTACCAGTTACTCAGAGGGAGGGTCTTCGGAGGCAGTTTGAGCGCCTCCAGCAGGGATCTATGACTGTTACACAGTATGAAACCAGGTTCATTACTTTGGCCCAACATGCTATCATGATACTCCCCACTGGTCGAGAGAGGGTGAGGAGGTTTATTGAGGGTTTATCTCAGCCTATTAGACTCCAGATGGCCAGAGAGATAGGTACTGATATTTCATTCCAGGAGGCGGCCAATGTGGCCAGGCATATTGAGATGGTCTTATTGCAGGGTAGTGGTCATGGGTCTGATAAGAGACCTCGTCATTCCGGTCAATTCAGTGGTGCCTCATCTGGAGGCAGAGATTTCTCCGGAAGAGGTCATCCTCCTAGGCCATTCCAGTCAGCGCTTCAGGTATCCCGTAGCGCACCATCATCTCCTATCACTGCACCGTCGCTTCTGAGCTTCTAGGGTGGTTATTCTGGTCGACAAGTACAGTTTCAGGGCCAGCAGCCTCGGCAGTAGAGGTCTTGTTAATCTTGTGGTGATCCAGGGCACATTGCTAGGTATTGCCCCCGAGCTTCCGGTAGTTCTCAGCATCCGGGTTCTCGTGCTATGATTCCCGCACTAGGTGCACCCCCATCCCTTCAGCCAACTAGGGGTGGACGTCGAGGTGCCAGAGGTGGAGGTCTGACTCATAGAGGTGGAGGACAGGCCACGAGAGGTAGAGGTTAGCCCGCAGTAGGTCGAACCAGAGATGTTCAGATGGGAGGGGCTCCGCCCCGGTGCTATGCTATTCCTGCCAGGCCTGAGGCTGAGTCCTCCGATGCAGTTACAGGTATGGTTTCCGTTTGCAGCAGAGATGCTTTGGTTTTATTTGATCCGGGATCTACATTCTCCTATGTGTCTTCATATTTTGCCCCTTATCTGAGCATGCCCCGTGATTCCCTGAGTACTTCTGTATATGTGTCTACCCCGGTGGGTGATTCTATTGTGGTAGATCGAGTCTATCATTCATGCTTAGTGGTTATTGGTGGTCTGGAGACTCAGGTAGATCTTTTGATTCTTGATATGGTTGACTTCGATGTTATTTTGGGGATGGCTTGGTTATCTCCCTACCATGCTATTTTGTACTGTCATACCAAGACAGTGACCTTGGCCTTGCCAGGAGCACCTCTTTTGGAGTGGAGAGGGACTCCTAGTCATTCTTCTGGTAGAGTTACTTCATATATGAAGGCTCGGCGTATGGTCGAGAAGGGTTGTTTGGCCTATTTGGCTTATGTTCGCGATTATAGTGCTGAGGTTCCTTCTATGGAGTCTGTGCCCGTGGTTCGTGAGTTTCCAGAGGTATTCCCGGTTGCCCGGCCGGGTATGCGACCCGACAGGTATATTGACTTTTGCATTGAGTTGGCTCCGGGAACTCAGCCCATTTCTACCCCGTCGTATCGTATAGCCCCACCAGAGTTGAAGGAGTTGAAGGATCAGTTGCAGGATTTGTTGGATAAAGGCTTTATTAGGCCCAGTGTTTCTCCATGGGGTGCCCCAGTATTGTTTGTCAAGAAGAAAAATGGCTCGATGAGGATGTGTATTGACTACCGGCAGTTGAACAAGGTTACTATTAAGAATAAGTATCCTTTGCCGAGGATTGATGATTTATTCGACCAGCTTCAGGGTGCTACAGTGTTTATCCAAGATTTACTTGAGATCTGGTTACCATCAGCTGAGGATTAGGGCGTCGGATGTCCCTAAGACAGCTTTTCGCACTCGGTATGGGCATTATGAGTTCTTGGTGATGTCTTTTGGGATGACAAATGCCCCCGCTGCATTTATAGAGTTGATGAACCGAGTGTTCAGGCCCTATTTGGACTCATTTGTGATTGTTTTCATTGATGATATATTGATATACTCTCACAGCCGATAGGAGCACGGGCAGCACCTTAGAGCCATCCTCCAGACTCTGAGGGATAGTCAGTTGTATGCCAAATTCTCCAAGTGTGAGTTTTGGTTGAGTTCGGATGCATTTCTAGGCCATGTGGTTTCATCAGAGGGTATTCAGGTGGATCCCAAGAATATTTCAGCAGTCAGAGATTGGCCTAGGCCCACTTCAGCTACAGAGATTCGGAGTTTCTTGGGCTTAGCAGGTTATTATCACTGGTTTGTGGAGGGATTTTTATCCATTGCAGCTCCGATGACCAGATTAACTCATAAGGGTGCCCAGTTTAGGTGGTCGGAAGAGTGTGAGGTGAGCTTTCAGAAGCTCAAGGCAACCTTGACCACGGCACCGGTGTTAGTTTTTCCCACAGGTTCAGGGCCATATACCGTGTATTGTG
Source organism: Nicotiana knightiana (assembly GCA_005239525.1). Classification (NCBI taxonomy): domain Eukaryota; kingdom Viridiplantae; phylum Streptophyta; class Magnoliopsida; order Solanales; family Solanaceae; genus Nicotiana; species Nicotiana knightiana. The sequence goes on along the minus strand of ML438231.1, from coordinate 123,267 downwards.
ATGCTTCACGGGTGGGACTTGGTGCAGTGTTGATGCAGGATGGCAAGGCTATAGCCTATGCTTCTCGTCAGTTGAAGGTCATGAGAAGATCTATCCAGTTCATGATTTAGAGTTAGCAGCTATTGTTCATGTGTTGAATATTTGGAGGCATTATCTATATGGGGTGCCATGTGAGGTGTTCATGGATCATAAGAGTTTGCAGTATATGTTCAAGCAGAAAGAGTTGAACATGAGGCATAGGAGATGGTTAGAGCTACTGAAGGATTATGACATTACCATCTTATATCATCCGGGGAAGGCCAATGTGGTGGCCAATGCCTTGAGCCAGAAGTCAGCCAGTATGGGTAGTCTTGCGTATTTATCAGTCGGAGAACGACCGCTTGCTTTAGATGTTCAGGCTTTGGCCAACCGATTTATGAGATTGGAGGTTTCTGAGGCTGGCATTGTGTTGGCCTATACCGTGGCCCGTTCTTCATTGTATGATCGTATTCGGGCCAGGCAGTATGATGATCGCCATCTATATGTTCTTAGAGATACGATTCGGCACAGAGGTGCCAAGCAGGTTACGATGGATGATGAGGGAGTTTTGAGAATGCAGGGTTGTATTTGTGTACCTTATGTTGATGGTAATGGTATTCGTGAGTTGATACTACAGGAGGCCCATAGTTCCCGGTATTCTATTCATCCGGGTGCCAAAAAGATGTATCAGGACTTACGGAAGCATTATAGGTGGCGGAGGATGAAGAAGGATATTGTAGCATATGTATCTCGGTGCTTGAACTGTCAGCAGGTCAAGTACGAGCACCAGGGACCCGGTTGTTTGATGCAGCAGATTCAGCTTCCCGAGTGGAAGTGCGAGCATATCACCATGGATTTTGTAGTTGGACTCCCCCGAACTCAGATGATGTTTGATGCAGTATGGGTCATTGTGGATAGGCTGACCAAGTCAGCGCACTTCATCCCAGTATCAGTTTCGTATTCAGAAGAGAAGCTGGCAAAGATCTATATGAGAGAGATTGTTAGATTGCATGGTTTGCCCATATCCATTATATCAGACCGAGGTACTCAGTTTACCTCCCATTTCTAGAGAGTATTTCAGCGAGAGTTGGGCATACAGATTGATTTGAGCACAGCATTTCATCCTCAGACGGACAGACAGTCCGAGTGTACTATTCAGATTTTGGAGGATATGCTGCGAGCTTTTGTCATTGACTTTGGTGGTTCATGGGACGAGTTATTACCTTTAGCTGAGTTTTCCTACAACAACAGCTATCAGTCGAGCATTCAGATGACTCCGTGTGAAGCGTTGTATGGTAGGCGGTGTCGGTCTCCAGTCGAATGGTTTGACCCGGGAGAGGCTAGATTGTTGGGTTTTGAGTTAGTCCGGGATGCCTTGGACAAGGTGAAGATCATTCAGGATAGACTTCGTACAACTCAGTTCAGGCAGAAGAGTTATGCGGATCGCAGAGTTCGAGATTTGGCATTTATGATGGGAGGCCGGGTATTTCTTCAGGTGTCGCCCATGAAAGGCGTGATAAGATTCGGAAAGAAGGAAAATTTGAGCCCTAGGTACATTGGTCCATTTGAGATTCTGGATAAGGTAGGAGAGGTGGCCTATAGACTTGCCTTGCCACCTAGTTTGTCAGTCGTGCATCCGGTATTTCACGTATCTATGCTCCGGAGGTATATTGCGGATCCATCTCATGTACTTGACTTCAGTGATGTCCATTTGGAGAAGGATTTGTCTTATGAGGAGGAGCCGGTAGCCATTTTAGATTGGCAGGTGCGACGGTTGAGATCGAAGAGTTATCCTTCGGTTCATGTTCAGTGGAGAGGTCATCCTGTTGAGGCAGCTACCTAGGTGTCCGAGTCTGATATGCGGAACCGATATCCCCATCTTTTCCCCGCTTCAGGTATTCTTCTATGTCCGTTTGAGGACGAACGTTTATTTTAGAGGTTGAGATTGTGATGACCCAAAAGGTCATCCCGTGTATTTGTAGCTAAATCTATGTTCCAAGGCCATGAAAGCCTCCTTTTATCTCACCTCTATATGCATGCACAGCCCGGGCATGTAGTTGAGAAGCCGTTATGTGGAAAAATTGATAAAATGATGTTCTTATAATATCATTTAAATAAAGTTGACTTTGGTCAATATTTTTGGTAAACGGGTCCAGACCAATGATTTGACGGTCCCGGAGAGTCCGTAGGAAAATACGGGACCCTTCTCGTATGCCCGGAATCGAATTCTGAGGTCCCAAGTCCGAGAAATGATTTTTTAAAGAAAATTGTTTTTTGAAATAATAAAGACTTCTGAAAATGAAATTTGATGTGAAATATGTGTTACCGGGACCGTATTATGGTTCCGGATCCCAGAACATGTTGAATATGTGTTATGTGAGTTATCTGTAAAATTTGGTNTGTGTTACCGGGCCCGTATTATGGTTCCGGAGCCCGGAACAGGTTCAATATGTGTTATGTGAGTTATCTGTAAAATTTGGTAAGAAACGGACTTGGTTTGACGTGTTTCGGATCAAAATTGGAAAATTTAGAAGTTCATGAAGTTTGAGAAAATTCTATAGATTTTGGAGTTTAATTCATTGCTTTTGATGTTATTTTGGTGGTTTTATTACTTGAATAAGTCCGTAGGATGATTTTGAAGTCGTGTGTATATTTGGCTTTGAGCCCCGAGGGCTCGGGTGAGTTTCGGGTAGGCGTCGGAGTGCCAAAGTGTTAGAAAATCTGGTGTAGAGTGAAGTTGCTGGTGTCTGATGCATTGCACTATGTTATCGCACAAGTCTCTCCGCGATCGCATAGCTTTAAGTAAGGGGGAGGTCAGTTTCCTCTATGCGATCGCATAGCACTGTCCGCGATCGCATAGGGGTATAGGTAGGTATGGGGGTTGAGGGTGAGTACTCAGTGCGGTCACGTCCTTTCTTGTGTGATCGCGAAGGGGGGGGCATGGTAGAACTGTGCTATCGCAATAGGTATCCCGCAATGGTAGTGCACACAACTCAGGTCTATATGTGATCGCATTCATCCTTCCGCGATTTCATAGAGTTAATTCACCCAGTTATTTAAAGTTCCAAAAACAGAACACCCATTACGGGATTTTCACATTTTTTCACCATCTTCTTCTTCTCCAAACCCCATAGACGATTTTCAAGTTATCCTTCCACCATAATCTCTTGAGTAAGTGATCCTAACATTGTTTTCTTCCTTTGTCCATCAATACTTACTAGATTCTAGGTCTAAAAACATGAAATCAAAGGTAGAAATTGGGGTTTTGGGTAGAGTTAGGGCTTTTCCATTTTTTGGGAATTCGACCTCATTATTGGGTTGGATTTCAAAACAAATTGTATATTCGGGCTCGTGGGGGAATGGGTGATCGGATTTTGGTCCGAACCTCGTGTTTTGACCAAGCGAGCCGGGGGTCGAATTTTGGTATTTTTGGAAGAATGATGGGAAATGTATAATTAGGCTTTGGGATTGAGTTATTGAATAATTATTGATGTTATTAAGTCAAATATGTCTAGATATTATCGTTTTGGAGTCGGATTCGAGAGGAAAGGCCGTGGTTGAGGCTTGACTTGCATTCTTGGAGTCGAGGTAAGTGTTTGGCCTAATCTTAGCTTGAGGGAATAGGTGTTGAGTCATATGTGCTACGTGTTATTATCATGTTCAATGTATAGGTGAGGTGACGGGTACCTATACCTTGTTGTCAAGCATGACCGTGAGTCACAACATATAGTATATGTGTTTTTCGTTGATATCCATTGTGTTATGAAGTAGATTTCATTTTGGAGATTATTCAATTGCTGGAAATACTTGATTGTGAACATTGTTGATTAGTTGTCTGGTTGAGAATTATTTGGTTATGTTGTATATTCATTGAGATTGGTTATAGTTGTGTCCCTTGTCGGGACGGTGATATTTCTGTTATTGTTCCCTTGCTGGGATGTTGTAAAATTATGGCCTGTATTGGGGTCTTTCCCTGCCAAATTGTGTTCTGGTTATTGTTTGGGTGAGGAAGAGTGTAAAGCACAAAGGGTGATGTCGTGCCATGACTTATATTTATAATCACGAAGGTTAATGTCATGTCGATATTGTGATTTTAAAAGCACGAAGGGTGATGTCGTGCCATGATATGAGAGATAATGCACGAAGGATAATGCCGTGCCATGATATTGTGAGATAAAAGCACGAAGGGTGATGTCGTGCACTTGTTTTAGTAAGAATGAGAGTAAAAGCACGAAAGGTTATGTCGTGCACTTGTTTTGGTAAGAATGAGAGTAAAAGCACGAAGGGTGATGCCGTGCACTTGTTTTGGTGAGAACAAGAGTAAAGCACGAAGGGTGATGTTTTGCACTTGTTTGTTCCCTGTTATTACTTTGATACTAGTCGGTGGTCATGTTCTGTTACTCAATAAGTGTTTCTCCATTTTGTACCCTAGCATGTTCTCCTCGTATTTGTATTTAACTGTTTACTTCCTGCCGTCATTTCTATTTCATATTATTGAATTGCACCGGTGTTTATTATTTGTCGTGTCCTAGCCTAGTCACTACTTCGCCGAGGTTAGGCTCGGCACTTACTCAGTACATGGGGTCGGTTGTACTGATGCTACACCTGCACTTCTTTATGTTGTGCAGATTACGCAGCCAAACCCAGTGGACACTGACAGAAGGAGTACCCTTCAGTCCACACAGGCGACATCGAGGTTGTCCCGCAGACGTTCGTGGGCCTTGGCGTCACTCTTTTCTCTCATTTTCTGTCTCATTTCAGTAGTTCCAAGACAGTTGTATTTACTTGTTTCAGACCATTATATTTAGCAAAATCTTAGACTGTTCATGAAATTGTGACACCAGTTCTGGGTGTATGTTTAAGGAAATTTTTGTAAGACTTATTATTTAAGTTGTTGAACTTCTTACCTTCCGCATTCTCATTTCTATTTGTTCTTATATGTCGCTTTTAAAATGCTAAATAGCAAAGGAATAAATCGGAATAGCTAGTAATGTTGGCTTGTCTAGCAGGTTCAATGTTAGACGCCATCACGGTCTGAAGGTGGAATTTCGGGCCGTGACAATATTATGATTTCTTTTATGATTTGGTTGACTCAATTTAAGTTCATAGTGCAAATAAAGTGCATTAATTACTGAAGGATTTCATATCCTTTAAGACCAGGAGGTTTTATATAGAATCTGCCAGATAAAAACTATTGTTTTGGGTTGTTATATTTTGCCCACTTAGAAAATTAGTACCATCTTTTAAGTTTTTCACTGAGTTGTGAACTTTTGATGCTTTATGAATCAATTTTTTGTTGTTTTCTCTTGCTTGATTGTAGTTGAGTATTTCTCCAAGCATTGTACCTTTTTAGGAATTTTTACGGGGGAGGTGTCAACTTATGAGCTATAAATTTTTTGTTTTTGGGTTTCTGTTGCATTATTCTAGTTGTATTTTCTCCAAAAATTGGTACCATTGCAGGAGTTTTATAGTAGATTTTTCATTTCTGATACTTAGTGATCTTTTATTTTGGGTTTGTTGTTTTGCATAGTTCTGGTGATATTTTGCTCCAAGGATTTGGTATCGTTTTTGGAGTCTGTAAGCTAGAATTGTTGATTTTTCATGCTTATAGTAAGGATGTATGGATGAGAGTTGAAGGTCGTGAAAATAGTGGTGATGGTGGCAAGGGTGGCAACTGGAGATAAATTCGACAACGATATCCACACTGCAGCCATAGAAGTTTCCGCTCTAGGATTGTAAGCATATTTCCATGAGAACACCCTAAGCTGGTATTTTTCTCCATTTAATGGCAGATAATTAACTGACATGGATAACGACATAAAGAAGTCATCATATTGATCAAAGCGCAACAATTGTTGTCGACGCGTAAGCAGCCCGATCAAACAGTTTCCTTTCACACCCAGATCTTTATGGTATGAATCTCTGAGATCTTTCTCGATTCTTTATGTACCCTAAAATTAGGGTTCAGATCTTGTCAGATATGTTATGGGTTCTCTATTTTGTTAAATATTTTTCTTACTGCTTTCGTATATTCATCTATGTGCATCTCTATTATGATTTTTCGGAGATATTTCTGACTAAGTTTTTACCCTAAAATTATAGTTTTCATTCTTGAAAAAATCGAACCAAATCTGGTTCAATCTTTATTATTGTTGTTTATCCGTCTCTATGCATCTTATTCCTTTGATATTTCTGACTAATTTCACTTACCCTACAAATTAGGGTTTTCGATTCTTTAATTCCTTCATTGATTCTGTCTTTTTATTTTATGACTCTTGCCGTTAATTATTTCACTTAACCTAAACTTAGGAGTCTTTGATTCCCCAAACTTGTTTGATTCCCTAATTACTGTGTTAAAATATTTGTTTACGCGTCTATGTACTATTACTTCTCGCTTACCTTAAATAATGTTCTGAGTTTTCTTTCCTTAATTAATTAGATGCTTTCTTTGATTGATTATTTCCATGTTTATGTGCTCTAGTCTAGTTCTATTTAAACCCTCTCCCCTTTCCCCTTAAAAAGCCTTAGAACTCGAGTATTTCTCACTACTAAAACTATATATTTTTCTTATTCTGCTTTGATTCCTGGATGGCTGGAAGCCAAGGCGAGAAATCTTATATTGTTTGCTGTTGTTGATCATTGTTGCATTTCTAAACCTCTTTCTGTTTCATCTGAACTAAGTAAGTTGTTGAAACTTCTCTACCGTGTCACTTGTTCGGTATGCTATTGTTATTAGACTAGTTACTTTCTGTATTCTAGACGTGTTTAACTCAGTAGATTAATGGATAAAACATGTTCAATTATGTGTAACTTAAGACTTTCATTTGGTATTAAGTAGGTTTTGACACTAGTTCACCATGTAAACTCATTAAGTTTGTTGTTAAATCTGTTATCATGTTATCTATTTGATTTTGTGCTCACCATGCTATAACCTCTTGGTTAATGCTTACTGATAGCTAATGTTCTTTACTAACTCATGATTGATCAATGAATTTCTTTTGTATGACTTATCCTAATCTTAGGTCTGTACTGCCTTTTGTGAAGCATGCTCATGAATTGGTCCTTATCAGTTTATGACTTTGTTAATCTTCAAAACTTGTTTGTTTCAAATCTTCTTAGTTTCAAAGTGTCTGTCTCTGTGCTATGTGTGATTATATTCCCCAAGTATGCTTCTGAATCCTGTCCTGCACTCTTCTGAATCCTAATTCTTTGCTGGCTGAAAGCGAAAGTAATCTAAGTAATGTCCTGGCCTTCCTGGATTGAGCACTGCTCAGGGTTCATATGAGACCCTCTTGAACTCTGACACACCAGGATTTGGTCCATAGCCTTCCTTGAAATTGATTCTGATTATTCCTCTCTAGTGTGAGCATTTCCCGGGGTTCGTGAAGACCTTGGGAACTCTGATACACTAGGGAATTGGGCTTGGTATGAAACAGAGGTGAATCAGTCACTATTGAGCTCTATGAACACTGGTTTTTGGAGATATTGTGGATTGAAGGGCCTGGCCTATCCAGATGTATTTGGGCCTGCTGCAGGCTTCCTATAGTCTATATAATTTTTAATTTATTGAATTATGGTCTATAATAATTATTTGTAAATACAATTGATGGTGATAATAAAATTCGGAAATGGGCTTATTTTTTATATCTCATATGAAAGGGGTAGATAACATGCCTATAGGTCTTTTTCTATTATATGTTAGATAACATGCCTATAGGTCTTCTACTATTATATGTTAGATAACATGCCCATAGGTCTTTCTGCTATTATATGTTAGATAACATGCCTATAGGTTTTACTTTATGCCCAGAAATATTTTGCTGAAAACTTGTCTAAGTGTTATGTTTGCCCTTGCATGATTAGATACCATGCCTATAGGAAGTACAATAATCAAGTTCAACTTACAGCATATTCAAATCTGCTTCTGTGGAAATCATGGCTATAGGTTTTAATTAATTGTCACACTCGCCTAGCTAATATGCATGTCTGTAATGGCAGTTTCAAAGGTAGAACTCACGCTCATAGGGGTAATTATCGTCTGTGTTGAATAGTAAACTGACTAGAAAGCATGCTTATAGGAGTAACTAATAATTCTGAGCATTTTTTTGTTGTCAGCTTCTAAGTAAGTCACCTACATAACCCGCCTATAGATTTAAACGCTTTTAATTGAAATCAATAGGCAATTACAGAATCACCTAGGAATTACTGTCAGCGCGTTTACATTTTAGAATTACCTAGAGGTACTTTCATAAACTGTCAGCATGTTTAAAATCCAGAATCACATAGAAACCATGTCTATAGGATTCAATAACCTTACCCGTTAAAACTGCCAATACACCAATATGTTCGCGTGCATCTGCTGCCTTATGTATGGGGGCTAAATAGAGCCTTTATCTGCTTCTGCATGAAAAGTCCAATATGTTTTGTATGTCGCTTAGTTTTTACAATTTTGAGCAACCTAAGTTGAGTCTAGAACCATCCAAAAATAGAGGTCCCAATTCCTCCAAGACCATAGGTAAGGGACGGGTAGTGCACGCATAGGACACGAGTTAGAATGGATTAGAGCATTTTAGGTAAAAACCTAAAGATAGTAATCGGGTAGCAGAAGATGATAGTCTGTGCTCGCTGAATAATATGAGTAACACCCTCGTCTTGTGGAAGTTATGAAGTATTATTTATGTTGCACGGGGTGATCCTATAGGCTAAAAAACTTAGGACCCCTATCCCTATTAAATAATTCCTCGCTTTATTTATCATACTAATTCACATAAGTTAAGTTCGGACTGGACCCACTGTTGTGGACCTCGAGGGGTTCCTAACACCTTCCCCTCAAGGTAATTTGATCCCTTACCCGATCTTTGGTGACTCAACTAGCATAACTTGAGTCATTTGCAATAGGTGCCCTAACGCGCCTTAATCCGTTAGGTGGCGACTCTCTCAATAACCAATTAAATTTCCCTTCTCAAAAGGGGTTGTCAAACGTCGAAACACGATTTCGCGAGAAAAAGGGGGCGCGACAGCATGGAGACTCTGCTGGGGAATCTTTAGGCTCTTACCTTAACGAACTTGGTTTGTGAATTAATCTTTCTCGATAAGCGTGTCTTTATTATTGTGCTAATACTTGAACATCCCGCTCCCATTTACCCTTTGTTATTGCAACATGCACACCCCTTTCCCATTTTCCTTTATATGAGCTTACTTGCCATCCTTCGCTTAATCTGGTTGCAACATGCATTTCCTATCATTATTTCAATTATGCTCACTAAATTCACTCTTTAAATTTTTATCATGTCTTTCCTGTTTTATCGCTTTTTCATTAAACGAACTAACTCTTTTTTTTGTTTTCTTTCTTTCTTGTTTTTACAATTATTAAATACCGCATTTTATCGCTTTCATCATGCAAAATACTTGACAACGTGTTATTTTTCTTTTGCATAAATACATGCTCGACATCATATTTCACTCATGCGTAATCAATACCATAGAGGCACTTGATGAGTGTCCGCGATCTTCCCTATTACTTTTTTTTTAATATGGAAAGGCTTATTTGTGGTAAAACTAGTCGATCAGTGATGCAGTCGACGGTTCTGTGCTTTTCCCTCTCAATTTGTCCGCTTGAGGGTACCAGTCTAGACTTCTATAAACCTTACTCTGATAATAATTGTACATGCATCATGCTCAAACCTAGAAAGGGTTAATATGTTGTCAGCATAATGACCTTCTAAGGAAAATCCTTGTCCAAACGCCATCAGGATTTCCATGATCACAACGGGCACAATCACGATATGTGCATTATTTGGAGAAAACATGCCGATATGCTAATCATTAATGTTTAAATAGTTGAACCCCGAGGGGGAAAGGGTCTAACTTTGTTTATTCTGTAAGAAAATGAGGCACGAGTTCCCCAGGTTTAGCATGGTCCGAGACATACCACCCTTATTTCTAGATTGGTGGGAAATCTTAGCCAAGCGACAAAAATCATATGAAGAGAGTTCTCGGAAATCTACCCTCTTTGTTAGAAATCCAGACAAATAACATACTGATCGAGGTTGCTACCATATTCTGGGATGGAGAAAGGGTCGTATTCCGTTTTGGAAATGTAGAAATGACTCCCCTCCTGAAGGAAATAGGGGGTTTCGCTGGGTTACCCTGGGACAGTCCTAGTTTGTTAGTGCTAGAAAATCGCACTCCTAAGGGGTTTCTGAAAATGATGGGTCTGAGAAAGAATGATGATTTAGTCTGCTTGAATAATCCTACATACCTTTCTACTTCCTCTACGAATGATATGGACACAGCATATCCTACCGTATTTTTCATGATGAATTCTCCATCACTTCCCTGGGTTGGACACATCGCCGGGTTTTTGTATTCGTCGTCTGCTTTCTAGGTATGATAGTGTTTCCAATCCAAGGAGACAAGATTCACACTAGGTTGGCTAAGGTAAACCAAGGCTTTAATGGAAGGAATTGATGGACAAACATACACTATTGTCCCAATGATCGTAGCAGAAATGTACTGAGTTATGGACTGCTGCAAGAAGGTTTTCATACATTTTGAGGGTTGCAATTTGTTGCTGCAGATTTGGTTTTAGGAGCATCTTCAGAAAGACCAGTACCGTTAGGAATTTCCACGAAGACCATGGAATGACCACACAGCTTTCCATCATCCGAAAAGAATGACCTTCATCCCGGATAGGTTTAAACAACCGGAGAACGCTATAGATTGAGTACACTTTTTCAGCAATCTGACCGAGGACAAGGTCCATTAGATGTTCGAGTGGTTCCTTACTAGCGAATTCATCACCAGATCCGGGGATGTTCCACATTTGGTGTTGATTGGGTTGAGAGGAATATATCCCTATGTTCCTATCAAGCTGGGAGAAATAAAGTCATACCGCGAGTCTCCAAAATGAGTCATTACAAAGCAGATTTTCAAGATGATGCCATCCCGTACAAATGTAAGGCCCAACACATGTGGCATTTGAAAATTATTGTGGAAAAGGATTGTAAAGACCCGTAAAATTTCTTAACTAAATAAGATGCCCGGGCAGGTCCCCATGTTGTTATAACTGTAGAAATTCTTAAAACGGACCTTTTTGAAGTAAAAAGTACCCTGGGACTTAAGAGATAAAATTTTCCAGAATTGTGCGGATCTGCGGTCCACTATGCGATTGCAGATCAGATATGCGGACCGCATAGTGGTCGCATACCTGAGCATCCTGTTTTCTTTTTGGCTCAGCTAAAGGCCATTTATGCGACAGGAATGCGGACCGCATATCAGGAATGCAATCGTATTCCTGACTGCATTCCCTACTTCGGGGATTCTAATTTTACACCCGACCCCCAGTCTTATAAAACACCTACCCCTTTCATTTTAACGTCTATCTGACTAAAATAGAGAGAAGGGAGAGTGAGTTTAGCGAGAGAAAGCCATATCCTCCACCAAATTGGTCCTTCATTTCTACTCAGGCCTGAAAATCTTTGAGTAGTCGTTGTCTTCTTCACCATAAGAGGTAAAGTTCTCACCCCATTTTCCCTTAAATTCTCGGATTCTAGTTAAAACAGAACACACTTGGGTGGTTCTTGAAGATGAAAGTTAAGACCTTGCATGCATGTGATTAACTTACCATAATCTAGTAAGGGAAGTAAGTAAGAGAAATTCTCACTAGAAAAAGGGTTTAGTTAATCTAAGGGATCACATAGTGTTTAATAAAAGGCCCAAATGAGTTCATGATTTCTAAATTCTAAGTCTAATCATGTCATCTTGTAAATTAGATTGAAGGCGTTAGCAGGTCCGGTGGTTTGATAATAGATATTAAAGAAAAGTTCTGACTCAAGGTATGGATGGATAACTTTAATCTTTGTAGAGTCGCCTTGTTAGAGTCCGAGCATTCGGTATCAATTCCGGGTTTGATTGTGTTTGAATTGATTGTCCTATTGTGATGAGATGACAAATCATGTTCTCTGAATGCCTTAGTTGATTTTCATGTCACCATGCTACTTGAGATTGTGAAATGTGATTTTTCTTGTGCTTACCCTGTCACGTGCAAGACTCGTTATATGCTCGAACTTATCGATATGAAAGAAAGCGATACTAAATGAATGAAAATGGTATTGAACTCAATTGTTGAATGTATCCAAGTGTTAAGGGTTGTGTAGTAAATTATGGGAAAGAAAAGTGAATTGATTTGACTGATCTAAATGGTTATGGCGTACCATACATGACTTACTGCTTGGTAGAGATTATTGTGCCTTTGATTTCACATGGTTGTTTGGTTGTTATGAATTTATACTCTTGATGATATAAATCCTTGTGATTGAATTGTTGATTGTTGTTGCTATTTAAATAATGTCCGGTGGGATCGGGTTGCGTGCCGCAAAAGAAGAAATAAGGGTGGAATGTGAGAAGTAATAAGGGTGTAATGTGATTATACGGTGGGATCGGGTTGCGCGTTGCAACAGAAGAAATAAGGGTGGAATATGATTGTAAGGTGAGATTGGGTTGCGCGCCGTAACAGGAGAACAATTGAAATATGAAACTGTGAAAACCTCATTTGTGATTCTCTATATCTCTGTGCAATAATTGTTTGGTTTCTTTGACTGCCTCCTATTTGTGCACTGTTTTGATTTTACTTAGAGTAAATTTTGTCCATACATACTAGTACTATTCCATGGTACTAACATCCCTTTTTGTCGGGGGCGCTACATCTTTCATATGGATGTAGGTGGTTCTATAGCAGGTAGCTCAGTCCGCCGATAGTGGTGCCTTCCTCTCATCTCCTCAGCAGTTCTGGTGAGCCCCACTTCCTTTCGGGGCCGTGTCTAGTCTATGCTATCTTCTTTGGTATATTTTGTTCCTTTAAGGTATAGCTGGGGCCTTGTTGCCGGCAAATCCATATACTCTTCTCCGTATCTTTAGAGGCTCCGCAGACACTGTGTGGGTTGTATATATTTTGGGTAGAAGTTGTAATTATTTGAAATCGTGGTCCCGTGATGGAAATGTTGTTTTAGTGATATAATTTTGGGATTATCAAATGATTGAAGCTTTAAAAGAGTAAAATGGAAATTATGTTGTAAATTCGTACCTTGACTCCATTTGCTATGTCATTTATAAATTTGTATATTGTGCACACGGGGTAACGCGTTGGGTAGGAAAGGAAATCCAGGTCCGCTTGACCGGAATCATCCGGTTAGGCGCTGGTCTCGTCCCTAGATTTTGGGGCGTGACCAACTTGGTATCAGAGCCTCAGGTTTTAAAAGTGTCCTTGGGTGTCTCGGAGCCGCGTCTAGTAGAGCCCTTCTTATCGGTGTGTTGTCAACCACATCTATAATTAGGGGGCTGCATGGACATTCAGGAAAGTACCCTTTTATTGCTATTATATATCGTGTGATGTGGTGAAAGGTGAGGTTGTCTATCTCTAACTCGTGCATTGTTCCAATTTTCAATAAATGGCACCCAAGAAGAGAACTCGACTCGGCCTAGAGGCCAATGCCACCCCGGGAGTGGTCATAAATTCTCCAGTTGGTGGTGCGGGTGTGAATTATTCTCTGGCCATAAATCAGCCTGACTCCTCCACTCCAGGCCAGACTATTCCTATTCCTTCTCCAGCGGAGGGTGCTGAAATCCCTCCCGCTGATATTCCTGACCCACCTCGAGCTCCAGCCTCCGATCCCGGTATTTCTGATGAGAACCTCATGGGAGCTATCTAGATGTGGACTCAGCTAGTGGCCTCCCAGGCCCAAAGATCAAATGTTGCCCCAGCGTCCTCTAGTGAGCAAGGGGATTCTTTAAGTTCTAGAGTCAACCAGTTTCTACGGTTAGCCCCTCCAGAGTTCACAGATACCGACCCAGAGGCTGATCCTCAGGAGTTCATTGATGAGATGTACAAGACCCTCCGGGTTATGAGGCTACTGAGACAGAGGGGGTTGAGTTGGCTTCCTATCATTTGAAGGGAGCGACATTTTCGTGGTTTGAGATGTGGGAGAGTTCCCCTGGAGAGGGGAGCCCCCCGGTGAGGTGGGATGAGTTTGTAGATGCCTTTATGGATCATTTCTTGCCTGCCGAGATTATGGCAGCCCGTGCTACAGAGTTTGAGGTCCTCAAGCAGGGCAACAGGAGCGTGTGGGAGTATCATATAGAGTTTGTGCGCTTGTCCAAATATGCCATTCATATGGTGTCTACTATGGAGGCTAGGGTTCGTCGGTTTGTTCAGGGCATTGGTCCCTTAGTTATCAATGAGGCTGCTACAGTAGCTTTGAACTCAAATATGAACTATGGAAAGATTGTAGGATTCGCCCAGGCTACGGAGGCTCGAAAATTGAAGATACGGATGGAGAGAGAGAGTAGTAGTAGGGCCGGGTCAGCGGGAAACCCTGGGAGTTCAGTGGGAAGAGGGAGACCAGCCCTAGGGAGAGGGTCATCAGGGCATCTCAGTCCTATGCTCAGTCCTCATCCAGTGCACCCCCATCAGGGCACAGTTATCAGCAGGGAGGCCGTTTTGGACCAGGTTCAGATAGCAGGAGGTTCCATCAGTCGGGTCGTTCAGGTAGGAGATTCTGGAAGAAGCAGAGGGCACCATGCCCTAAGTGTGGGAGGTTTCATTCTGATCCCTGTTACTTGGACATACCAGTATGTTATAGATGCGGAGTGAGAGGCCATGTTCAACGAGACTGTCGTGCACCCAGTCAGGGCACGGGTAGGGGCACTGCTCAGCCATCCAGTTCTTCAGCCGCTATATCTTCAGCACGCCCTCTAGCATGCGGCCTTCCAGCTCCAGCAGGGCGCAGTGCAGCTAGGGGTGGAGCACGGGGTCAAGGGGGACCCAGTCGGTTCTATGCTTTAAGTGGTCGCCAGAGTGCGGAGGCTTCTCCAGATGTTGTCACAGGTATTCTGACTGTTCAATCACATGATGTTTATGCTCTTATTGATCCCGGATCCTCTTTGTCGTATGTTACTCCATTTATCGCTTCAAGTTTTGGGATAGAATTAGAACAGCTTCACGAGCCATTCTCTGTGTCGACTCCGGTTGGTGATTCTATTACGACCGTGCAAGTCAATAGGAATTGTGTTGTCACGGTATGTTATCGGGATACCACGGCCGATCTTGTTGAGTTGGGAATGGTAGATGTTGATGTAATTATGGGGATGGATTGGCTCTATTCGTGTTTTGCTAAACTCGACTGCCGAACAAGAATTATGAGGCTCGAGTTTCCTAATGAACCAATTTTCGAGTGGGAGGGGAATAATATTGTGCCAAGAGGTAGGTTTATTTCCTACCTTAAGGCCTCAAAGATGATCAGGAAAGGGTGCATCTATCATTTGGTCCGGGTTGCAGACACCATGTCAGAGGTGCCTGCTCCCGAATCCATCCCCGTTGTGAATGAATTTCTAGAAGTATTTCCGGATGAGCTTCCTGGGATTCCACCAGACAGAGAGATCGATTTCGGGATTGATGTATTGCCAGATATGCAGCCAATATCTATTCCACCCTACAGAATGGCGCCGGCAGAACTGAGAGAGTTAAAGGAGCAATTGAAAGATTTATTGGAAAAAGTTTCATTAGGCCAAGTGTGTCGCCTTGGGGCGCACTGGTTCTTTTTGTCTGAAAGAAAGATGGATCGCTTCGGATGTGTATTGATTATCAGCAGCTCAACAAGGTCACCATCAAAAACAAATACCCATTACCTCGGATAGATGATTTGTTCAACCAGTTGCAAGGTGCTAGGTTCTTCTCAAAAATTGATTTACGGGTATCACCAGTTGAAGATCAAGGAGCAGGTTATTTCGAAGACCGCCTTCAGGACTCGTTATGGGCACTTTGAATTCTTGGTGATGTCTTTTGGGCTAACCAATGCCCCAGTAGCTTTTATGGATCTTATGAATCGGGTTTTCAAGTCGTTTCATGACTCTTTCGTGATAGTCTTCATCGACAATATCCTTGTTTATTCACGGAGTCAGGATGATCATGCTAATCACCTCAGGGCAGTTCTGCAGACTCTTCATCAGCACCAGTTGTATGCAAAGTTCTCAAAATGTGAGTTTTGGCTAGAATTACTCACCTTTTTGGGCCATGTTGTTTCCAGGGAAGGGATTCAGGTTGATCCCCAAACGATTGCAGCAGTGAAGGATTTTCCTAGGCCAACAACCCCGACGGAGATCTGCAGTTTCTTGGGTTTAGCTAGATATTATCGGATATTCGTGGAGGGATTCTCTACTCTCGCCCCCCCATTGACTAAGCTGACGCAGAAAGCGGTTAAGTTTCAGTGGTCCGATGCTTGTGAGAAGAGTTTTCAAGAATTGAAATCAAGATTGACTTCGGCGCCAGTGTTGACCTTGCTAGAAGGTTCAGAAGGTTTTGTGGTGTATTGTGATGCTTCAAGGGTTGGTTTGGGGTGTGTATTGATGAAATGTGGTAAGTTAATAGCGTATGCTTCTAGGCAGCTCAAGAATGACGAGAAGAATTACCCGACGCATGATTTGGAGCTCGCGGAGGTTGTGTTTGCATTAAAGATCTGGCGGCATTATATTTATGGGGTCCATGTGGACGTGTTCACAGACCACAAGAGTCTTCAGTATTTATTCAAACAGAAGGATTTGAAGTTAAGGCAGCGGAGGTGGTTAGAATTGCTCAAGGATTATGATATGGATATTTTGTACCATGCGGGAAAGGCGAATATGGTAGCCGACGCTCTTAGTCGGAAATCCATGGGTAGCTTGGCTCATTTGGAAATAGGTCAAAGGCCTTTGGCTCGGGAGGTTTATCAGTTGGCTAGTTTGGGGGTCTGTCTTTCGGCCTCAGACAAAGGGAATGTCGTGGTGCGTAATGGAGCGGAGTCTTCACTTGTAGCGGAAGTCAAGGGAAAGCAATTCAGGGATCTAGCTTTGGCACATTTGAGGGAAGCAATTCTGAATCACAAGACTACAGCATTTTCACTCGGCAATAATGATGGTGTTTTGCGGTGCCAAGGGAGGTTATGCGTTCCGGATGTAGATAATCTTCGGGAGAGGGTAATGGCGGAGGCTCACAATTCCAGGTATTCCGTACACCCAGGTTCTACGAAAATGTATCACGATCTAAAGGAGATTTATTGTTGGAATGGTATGAAGAAGGGTGTGGCGGACTTTGTGGCTAGGTTTCCGAATTCTCAGCAAGTGAAGGTCGAGCATCAGAGGCCCGGTGGAAATGGGAGATGATCAATATGCACTTTGTGGTGGGGTTACCCCGCACTCCGTGTAGGTTCGATGGGTGATAGTGGATTGGCTCACGAAGTCGGTGCATTTCTTGCCAGTCAAGTCCACCGATACGGCAGAACGGTATGCTCAGTTGTATATCAAGGAAATAGTCAGGCTTCATGGCACTCCAGTATCTATTATCTCGGATCGAGGGGCCCAGTTCACAGCTAACGTTTGGAATACATTTCAGCAAGGGTTGGATATGCAGGTAAATCTCAGCACAGCATTCCACCCGCAGACTGATGGGCAAGCAGAGCGGAATATTCAGACGCTTGAAGACATGTTACGAGCTTGTTACTTGATTTTAAGGGTAGTTGGGCTGATCACTTTCCGCTTATAGAGTTTGCTTACAACAACAGTTTCCATGCTAGTATTCAAATGGCCCCATTTGACGCATTATTCGGAAGGAGGTGTAGGTCACCGATTGGATGGTTCGAGGTTGGAGAGGCGGAACTGCTAGGACCGGATCTTCTGCACCAAGCTATGGAAAAAGTTAGAGTCATTCAGGAGAGGATGAAGACTACTCAAAGCCGTCAGAAATCCTATGCGGACGTTCGTCGAAGAGATTTGGAGTTTCAAGTAGATGATTGGGTATTCTTGAAGGTGTCTCCCATAAAGGGAGTGATGCAGTTTGGGAAGAAAGGGAAATTGAGCCCAAGGTATGTCGGGCCATATAGGATTGCTCAAAGGATAGGGAAGGTGGCGTATAGGCTGGAATTGCCCCCTGAGATGTCATTAGTGCACCCGGTGTTTCATGTGTCCATGCTGAAGAAGGTAATTGGAGATCCATCTGCCATCGTGCCGGTTGAGACAATTGAAATTAATGAAGAGTTGTCATATGAAGAGGTTCCGGTTGCTATTCTTGATAGGCAAGTTCGTAGGTTGAGAAACAAAGAGATTGCTTCGGTTAGAGTGTTATGGCGGAGTCAACAAGTCGAAGAAGCCATGTGGGAAGCGAAAAATAAAATGAAAGAGAAATATCCCTATTTGTTTGAATAAGTCCAGTAGTGGTCTTGAAAGTTTCCATCTCTAAGCAATTACACATTTGAGTCAAATTTTGTGCAAGAACACCCCACTCCCCTAATTATCCTGCTATTGTAAGTTTCTCAACTTTGTGCCACATTTGTAGACGTTGTGAATAGTTGGATCAGGTGCAAATGCTTGAAATAACTTAATTATGTGCAACTCATTGTAATAGTTGAATTATGTGCAAATTTGTAGTGTTAATCGAACTATGTGTAGCTTGTTGAAGTAATTGAATGTATACAATTTGTTGAGATAACCGAGTTAGGTTTAAGTTGATGAAGTAACTGAAACTGTGTGGAATTGGTTAAAAATGTGTTTCGAGGGCTCTTTGGCAGGTAGATAGGCCTAATTACAGAGGAAACTCTCGCGAAATTTTCAGAAAATATCGAAGTTAGTGAGAATTGGGGGATGGCAAGTCATGTTTTCATAGCCTAGTTATTCTAAGTGGGGGAGGATGTAAAGACCCGTAAAATTTCTTAACTAAATAAGATGCCCGGGTAGGTCTCCATGTTGTTATAACTGTGGAAATTCTTAAAAACATACCTTTTAAAGTAAAAAATTCCCCGGGACTTAAGAGATAAAACTTTCCAGAATTGTGCGGATCTGTGGTCCACTATGCGATCGCAGATCAGGTATACGGACCGCATAGTGTTCGCATACCTGAGCATCCTGTTTTCTTTTTGGCTCAGCTGAAGGCCATTTATGCGACAGGAATGCGGACCGCATATCAGGAATGCGGACAGCATATCAGGAATGCGGACCGCATATCAGGAATGCAATCGCATTCCTGACTGCATTCCCTACTTCGGGGCTTCTAATTTCTAAATTTTATACCCGACCCCCAGTCTTATTAAACACCTACCCCTTTCATTTTAACGTCTATATGACTAAAATAGAGATAAGGGAGAGTGAGTTTAGTGAGAGAAATCCATCTCCTACACCAAATTGGTCCTCCATTTCTACTCAAGCCTGGAAATCTTCGAGTAGTCGTTGTATTCTTCAGCATAAGAGGTAAAATTCTCACCCCATTTCCCCTTAAATTCTCGGATTCTAGTTAAAACGGAACACACCTGGGTGGTTCTTGAAGATGAAAGTTAAGACCTTGCATGCATGTGATTAACTTACCATAATCTAGTAAGGGAATTAAGTTAGAGAAATTCTCACTAGAAAAAGGGTTTAGTTAATCTAAGGGATCACATAGTGTTTGATAAAATGCCCAAATGATTTCATGATTTCTAAATTCTAAGTCTAATCATGTCATCTTGTAAATTAGGTTGAAGGCGTTAGCAGGTTCGGTGGTTTGAGAATAGATATTAAAGGGAAATTCTGACTCGATGTATGTATGGCTAACTTTAATCTTTGTAGAGTCGCCTTGTTAGAGTCCGAGCATTCGGTATGAATTTCGGGCTTGATTGTGTTTGAATCGATTGTCTTATTGTGATAAGATGACGAATCATGTTTTCTGAATGCCTTAATTGATTTTCATGTCACCATGCTACTTGAGATTGTGAAATGTGATTTTTTTGTGCTTACCCTGTCACGTGCAAGACTCGTTATATGCTCGAACTTATCGATATGAAAGAAAGTGATACTAAATGAATGAAAATGGTAATGAACTCAATTGTTGAATGTATCAAAGTGTTAAGGGTTGTGTAGTAAATGATGTGAAAGAAAAGTGAATTGATTTGACTAATCTAAATGGTTATGGCGTACCATACATGACTCACTGCTTTGTAGAGATTATTGTGCCTTTTATTTCACATGGTTGTTCGGTTGTTATGAATTTATACTTTTGATGATAGAAATCCTTGTGATTGAATTGTTGATTGTTGTTGCTATTTAAATATTGTCCGGTGGGATCGGGTTGCGCGCCGCAACAAAAGAAATAAGAGCAGAATGTGAGAAGTAATAAGGGTGTAATGTGATTGTACGGTGGGATCGGGTTGCACGACACAACAGAAGAAATAAGGGTGGAATATGATTTTAAGGTGGGATCGGATTGCGCGCCGCAACAGGAGAACAATTAAAATATGAAACTGTGAAAACCTCATTTGTGATTCTCTATATCTCTGTGCAATAATTGTTTGGTTTCTTTGACTGCCTCCTATCTGTGCACTGTTTTGATTTTACTTAGAGTAAAGTTTGTCCATACATACTAGTACTATTCCATGGTACTAACGTCCCTTTTTGCCGGGGGCGCTACATCTTTCATATGGATGTAGGTGGTTCTATAGCAGGTAGCTCAGTCCGCCAATAGTGGTGCCTTCCTCTCATCTCCTCAGCAGTTCTGGTGAGCCCCACTTCCTTTCGGGGCCGTGTCTAGTCTATGCTATCTTCTTTGGTATATTTTGTTCCTTTAAGGTATAGCCGGGGCCTTGTTGCTGGCAAATCCATATACTCTTCTCCGTATATTTAGAGGCTCCGCAGACACTGTGTGGGTTGTATATATTTTGGGTAGTAGTTGTAAATATTTGAAATTGTGGTCCCGTGATGGAAATGTTGTTTTAGTGGTATAATTTTGGGATTAATAAATGATTGAAGCTTTAAAAGAGGAAAATGGAAATTATGTTGTAAAGTCATACCTTGACTCCATTTTCTATGTCATTTATAAATTTGTATATTGTGCACACGGGGTAACGCGTTGGGTAGGAAAGGCAATCCAGGTCCGCTTGACCGGAATCATCCGGTTAGGCGCCGATCTCGTCCTCGATTTTGGGGCGTGACAAGGATACCATTGAGCCGAATCGATACCACGTAGGTCATGTGTATTTCTACGTATCATGGTTGGAGGATAACATAGCAGGAATAGTCGAGCCAGGGATCGGTCGAGGAAACAGGGTCATAGATCAAGCCGCTGAAGCACAGGTGAAGTATAAGAGGTTGCGCAAAAGAATCCTTGAGTCCGAGGCCAGGCATTTGGAACAGTACAAGGTAGACATGGAGTCAATTAATGAGTGGAGGGAAATGGCTACAAAGTCGACGAAAAGGTTGGAATATTTGGAGCAGGGTCTAATGGAACTGGAAGGAAAGATGAGGAAAAGGGTCGTAGACTGTCAGAATGTAGAGGGAAATGAAGGAGGACACCTAGCAAGGGCGTATCTGTTGCTAAATGTGCGCGACCTGGAAAATCTGATTGATGGGGCCAAGACTGGAGAAGGTCCCTCTGGGACCAAGTAGATTAGAATTATTTGCTTTTCTAGAGTCGTTTTAGAATTCGAATGTGATAAGGCAAATGCCATTAGTGACTCATTTATTTATTGTCGTTTTTAAAGGTTCGACTTATTTATTACATTAATGAAATGAGGCAATTATTGGCATTAAGTTTCTCCAAATCTACGTGTCGCTAGGCCTACCTCGGGCACAACGAGGTCCCCAAATTAGGACGCGAATTTGTAATTCCACAATACATGTTTAAATACTGCAAATGTCTTTTCAAAACCCGTGCTGACTTGTTTACCTTTTTGTTTTTATTTGATTATTCCCATCCCCTATAGTTGGTTCGCACATACTAGCATCATCAGCATATTATACCAGATCCAGAGTCCCTCCACCTCCTCCTCCTCCAAGTGATCCAAAAAGTAAGGGAAAGGCTAAGATGGGTGATATGAGTGGTAACCGGAAATAAAATGTTGCACACGTAGAGAATGTTGAAACTTCAGGTGGTTGGAGTACTCTGGCACAGAATGATTTGGTCCTACGACTTGCAAGGGGAACTTAAGAAGGTCCGCAACTTGGCAAACCTCTCCCTCACCCTAAACATCCCAGACATTGACCAGCAAAACACCCAGAACCCAGTACCTCCTCAAAACACACCAAACCAACATCCACAAAATCCTCTCGCACCTCACCAATATGTAACACCTCCCCAAAATCCTAACCCTCCAACGGTACCAACTCCCCCTCAACACCAACATCTCCCGACTCAGTATCCACAAACCACTACCTATCATACTCCTCAAAATACCGCACAACCTATTCCCGACCCGCAAAATTCAACAAATTATCACCACTACACTCAAGACCCCGGTATACACCAAAATAACCCCATATACTTAGAAACCTTACCTCACTCCAATCAACCAACCTCATACACGCCAGAATCCACCGAAAAGGACTTGCTAATCAAGAATATGGCAGAAGAACTCAAGAAGCTCACAAGCCGAGTCCAGGGTGTTGAAGGAGGTAAGGTATTGAAGGTTTGAATTATGAAGATCTGTGTATTCATCCAGACGTAGAACTACCGGAGGGTTACAAACCTCCTAAGTTAGATATGTTTGACGAAACGGGTGACCCAAAGGTGTATTTAAGAACATACTGTGACAAGCTCGTAGTAGTTGGGTAGGATGAAAGGATTTGCATGAAGTTGTTTATGAGAAGCCTCACTGGAGACGCCTTATCCTGGTACATTAGTCAAAATCCTAATAAGTGGGTTAATTGGGTAAGCATGGCATAGGACTTCATGAACCGATTCAGGTTTAATATAGAGAACGCACCGGACGTCTTCTACATACAGAACCTCAAGAATAACCAATGGAGACTTTCCACGAATATGCTACTCGATGGAGGTCAGAGGCTGCAAAGGTAAGGCCCGCATTGGAAGAAGAGAAGATGAACAAGCTCTTCGTCAGGTCCCAGGATCCACAATACTATGAAAGGCTAATGGTCATCGAAAATCACAAAATTCTCCGACATCATCAAACTTGGGGAAAGGATTGAAGAAGGAATCAAGAGCGGGATAGTGACCAATTTTGAGGCATTACAGGCCACGAACAAAGCATTGCAGTCAGGGGGTATATCAAAGAAGAAAGAAGTAGGGGTCGTGATGGCATCCCAAGATCCAAAATCTCCACTCACATAACAAACACCTTCACCCACATATCAACCTTCACCTCCCAGATATCCTCAACCCGCTATGCCTACCATACTTATAATGCCCAGCCAGCCTATTATCACTCACCTCCAGCCCGCCAAAACTATCAAAAACCCAAACCTAACTTTGACTGCAGACCACCCAGACAATACACCCCTATTGCTGAACCCATCGACCAATTATATGAAATATTGAAAGCTGCCGGATATGTTACCCATATCCCCATTGTTTCCATGGAAAACTCTTCTCAATGGGTCAATTCGAACAAAACATGTGCATACCATTCCGGCATGAAGGGACTTACCATCGATGAATGTTGCACTCTAAAGGACAAGATTCATACATTGATTGATACCAAGGTCAGACAAGCAAAAGAGGCCACACCCAATGTCCGCAACAACCCTCTTCCGGATCATAGGGGTGAAGGAGTAAATGTGATAAAGACTGATGAAGAATGGGATCCTGAAGGGTCAATTGGGCTTATCCGGGAAGGTGATGATGACCCTAAGAAACCTACAGTCTCATTCACTCCTATTGTGGTACAGATACAGCAACCAGTCGAAGTTGAGGTAGCCGCATCAACTCTGTTCAAAATTGAAGTAACAACACCTGCAGCTGCGCCTGCTCCATTTGAAGTAGAAGTGACCACACCTTTCATGGTGACAGAAGCATCTACACCGCCCTTTAATTCCAATTGTGTACCTTGGGATTATGTTGTTGAAGCCAGGAGGAAAGGAAAAGCAAAAATAGAAGAATCTGGTGTGGCACAAGGGATGACCAGGAACGGTAGAATTTATACATCCGAGAATTTGGGAGGAACGAGTAAAGAAGATGCTACCAAACAACCCATCATTGAAACCGGCCCAGATGCTTTTGTGGTGGATCATCTGAACAAAACCCCCGCTCAAATATCCATCCTATCATTACTGCAGAATTCTGAGGCGCATAGAAATGCTTTGATGAAGGTATTTAATGAAGCTTACATGCCTAACAACATCACCAGTGGGAAGATGGCCAATATGGTAGGGCAAGTACTGGAGAGTCACAAGATCACCTTTCATGAAGATGAGTTACCACCAGAAGGATTAAGCCACAACAGGGCACTACACATCACAGTGCAATGCGAGGATAAATTTATTGTCAAGGTTTTGATAGACGGAGGATCCAACCTCAACATCTGTCTGCTAACAACTCTGAAAAGGTTGGGTAAATGTTTGCATGAAATACGAGCAGGGACTATGAATGTGAAGGCGTTTGATGGGTCTCAGAGGGCCACAATTGAGGAAACCAATCTATGCTTGCATATGGGTCCGACTTGGTTTGATGTTGAATTCCAATTGCTAGACATATCTCTCACACCTCCTTTTTCCCCGAAGGGGTGGGAATAAGAGAGTTTTTCCAATTAAGTGAAAATCGAAACGGGATTATTTTATTAAAAATTCAGAGTCGCCACTTGGGATAGTTTATGGTGCCCCAAGTCACCGGTTTAAATCCCGAATCGAGAAAAAATTGAATCTCTTAAATTATCTGCGAAACCAGAAGACCGGGTAAGGAATTCTGTTAACCCGGGAGAAGGTGTTAGGCACTCCCGAGTTCCGTGGTTCTAGCACGGTCGCTTTTAGTCCTACCTGGCTTAAATTGTTTAATTACTCATTTTTAGGACCTGTGCATATTTTTACCTATTACCGCTTTTAAGAAATTATCCTGAGACGAGTCACGGGTACGTGTACTCGTTTTGTTTAATGCGCAAAAAGACCATGTCACGCGTACGTGTACAAAATTAATAGCCCTTAATACTAAAATTATTCGGCCAAAGTCACACGAACGTGTACTTTGGTTTTATTTCAAAAATCCCTGCTTAAATCATGTCACGCGTACGTGTACACAATTTGTCACGCTTAATTAGTTAAGAAAGTTTGACCGAAGTTGCGCGAACGCATACCCCGATTTATTTTGGGAAGTCACAATTATGTCACGCGAACGTGTACATAACCATGATAATTTTTATTAGCATTTAGGTCAGCTCCACTGTCTTTTCATGCAATCTAATTCCACATACATTAATTACTAATTCCAATTCTGGACAATATTTAAGATCTCGAACTCGACAAATAATTTGATAGATATACCTTAATTCATACTAAGCTCACGATAAGGAAAAGTAATCCAAAAAGGACTATTAGTTAATTCTAACCAAGATGTTTAGCACATAAGAGAACGTTTCCAAACTCGATTCAACCACAACCATTCAATACATATGCAGCTTGCCTATATTTAGTTTAACTACTACTAACAAATAGAGGTCAATTCGTTCTCAATTCAAAACTCATGGCCCAGTGAGTGACTATCCAAATTTAGCTTAAGGTTTTTAGGTGTAAACAAAGTAGAACTACAAATTCTCATTTTACTTAATTCGTTATCCCACAGAGAATCCGCAAACTCAATAGCCATCAACAAAATGGATAAACTAAACAAACCAGAAGCAAGCTAGCTTATAACGATGACGAAATGAACATACATTCACTGAACTAACAAAATGGAAAGAAAACAATATGAATGTAAAGAGCTGGACCTTTTATAACTTTCAGAACATCAAAATTCCAAAACTGGTTTACAAGAACACATCGACGAGGTTGAAAACGAGCAAAAATCTCAAACCGGTGACGAACTCGACGGAACCATACTCGGAAACATCAGAGCTAGTGCGACCTCAATCAAACTCTTCTGACCAAACGGAACTTCCACCGAAAAACTATACCACGATCAAAGAATCTTCAAACAAGNAATGTAAAGAGTTGGACCTTTTATAACTTTCATAACATCAAAATCTTCCAAAGTTGGCTTACAAGAACACATCGACGAGGTTCAAAGCGATAATAAATCTCAAACCGACGACGAACTTTACGGAACCATCCCCGGAAACTTCAGAGCTAGTGCGACCTCAATCAAACTCTTCCGACCAAACGGAACTTCCACCGAAAAACTAGACCACGATCAAAGAATCTTCAAACAACGACAAACTCGAAATAACTTGCAACCTTCGAAAATCAGACCACAAAAATAGAAACTCTTTTTGGTATAGGAAAAGAAAACAGAGGTGAGTTATGATTGCATTTTAAGTCCATTTACTTTCCCTGTACGTGAGTATGTGTGCATAAGAGAAATTCGAGGTCCGAAAATGGGGTGCGACTGTTGCTCGAATTCTCTTCAATGGAGGTGGCTGACTGTTTTTCGCGAGGAAGAAGAAGACCAGTCGCGGCTGTCTTTATTCATGAGAGAATGAGAGATCTGATGATTTATTTTAGGAAAGGGGTGGAGAAGAAAGTTTGATGAAGGGGGAATTGGCGGCAGCGTAGGTGTGTTCTTTGGTTAAGAAGAAGGGTTCAGCTCGGGTTTGTTAGGTTATCCTGTATGTATGGTCTGATGTTGTATATATTTAGGAAGAACAAGATTAGGGTATTAGTTAGGTTAATGGTCTAAGGGTTATTGGTCCAAGGGTTTGATGGGCTATCCGAAATTGGGCTATTGGTAGCTAAACTGGGCTCTAAAATTTTACAAAATTGGGCTAAGAAAAAACTGAAAACTTAATTTAATTCTAAAGTAATATAAAAAAAATATAAAATAACTCTTAATTGATTTTAGTAAATTATTATATTTAAAATGAAACTAAAAATTAAACTTGAAACTATTTTTGGTATTTTCAAAGATTATATTAAAATAAAATAGGTTCAAAGTAATATATCCTTCTAAAAATACCTAATACGTGAATTAAATAGAGAAATATGGAACTATTTTTGTAATTTTTAAAATTTTTGCTTAAAATAAAGTAAAAGAGATATTAGACCTAAACAAAATATTTAAACGTTAAAGTGTGTAAAATCTTGGGGAGGGTCAAAAATTACATGTCTACAGCTGCCCCTTTTTTATTGGAAACACGAAGAGTTTTCAGACAAAGATCGACTAGACAGGTTTTTGACCCGACCCTTATTTAGAGAGACCTAAAACTAAAAGAAAGGAGAATGTGACCGAACCCTGGTATCTGAGCTGCCTACATATCCTTGGCTATAAAAGAATCAGGCCACGTGTAGTTCAGAAGTAGGAACAGTGGTGGAGTATACCGGGGTGGAGAGCCGATTGAGGTGCCGTTCTGTCGAGGTTCCAGTCCGCGGCCCTGTTATTACATCAAAATCAAAAATAAAAAAGACTAACTAAGCCTGACAGTTATGAGTTACAAGATTCCTATCTATAAGTCTTCTGAAGCTTGATCTTGAGTCTTGAATGGTCTTCATGCAGACTTTAGATTTGAACCTTGACATTTGCGAGCTGCAGGTGCTAGTTCATTTTTCTTAAGCTCTTCGGATCATGACGGGACATGCAAAGCTTGTGACTCAGTCATGTCTTGAGCAATTCATATCTTGTCTCCGCTTCTGCATTTTGGATGCTTTTTTTTTCTTCTTTTATTCTGGATTGAGACTACTTCTGTTGGTCATCTATTGTCGACTCG
This sequence comes from Nicotiana knightiana, assembly GCA_005239525.1. Taxonomy (NCBI): domain Eukaryota; kingdom Viridiplantae; phylum Streptophyta; class Magnoliopsida; order Solanales; family Solanaceae; genus Nicotiana; species Nicotiana knightiana. The sequence continues at coordinate 95,617 of ML438231.1, read as the reverse complement.
CATTCTTGCCGCGAGCTTCTGCTACTTCTAACATGAATTTAATTTTGAAATGACTTCCCTCGTTCTCCAGATGGGTGCCTACAATCAAAATAACAAAACAAACAAAATTTTCTGCCCCAGTTTGCACTTGGGAGATTTGTGAGTTGTTAGAAAAACTGTAGACCATTTGTGCAGTGATAAGAGTAAACTAAAGACTCGACTAGGATGTGCGTCTCCTGTGAGCAAAACCAAGAATGTTTGACTAGCAAGTGCGTCTGCCAAGAGTAATACCTGAATGACCCAAACTAGGAAGTGTGTCTCCTAGGGGGAAACTTCAATCTCAAACTAGGAAGTACGTCTCCTAGGAACAAAAATATAATCTGAATGACCCGGAATAGGAAGTGCGTCTCCTAGGGGTGAAACTTAAATGATTCACACTAGGAAGTGCGTCTCCAAGGAATGAACTTAAATTAACCAAACTAGGAAGTGCGTCTCCTAGGGATGAACTTAAATTAACCAAACTAGGAAGTGCGTCTCCTGAACAAAATATGATTTGAAAGACCCAGACTAGGAAGTGCGTCTCCTAGGGGTAAAACATCAATGACTCAAACTAGGAAGTGTGTCTCCTAGGAATGAACTTGAATGACCCAAGACTCGGAAGTGCGTCTCCTAGGGGTAAAATCTCAAATTAGGAAGTGCGTCTCCTGAAACAAAACCTAAAAGACCCATACTAGGAAGTGCGTCTCCTAGGGGTGAAACTTCAATGACTCAAACTAGGAAATGCGTCTCCTAGAACAAAAACATAACTCGAATGACCCAGACTAGGAAGTGTGTCTCCTAGGGGCGAAACTTAAATGACTCACACTAGGAAGTGCGTCTCCTAGGAATGAACTTAAATTAACCAAACTAGGAAGTGCGTCTCCTAGGGGTGAAACTTCAATGACTCAAACTAGGAAGTGCATCTCCTAGAACAAAAACATAACCTGAATGACCCAGATTAGGAAGTGCATCTCCTAGGGGCGAAACTTAAATGACTCACACTAGGAAGTGCATCTCCTAGGAATGAACGTAAATTAACCAAACTATGAAGTGTGTCTCCTAGGGATGAAATCTCAATTTAGGAAGTGCCTCTCCTATACAAAACCTGAATGACGCAGACTAGGAAGTGCGTCTCCTAGGGGTGAAACTTCAATGACTCAAACTAGGAAGTGCGTCTCCTAGAACAAAAACATAACCTGAATGACCCAGACTAGGAATTGCGTCTCCTAGGGGTGAAACTTAAATGACTCAAAATTAGGACATGCTTCTCCTACGGTTAGAATTTAAATGGCCAAAGCTAGGAAGTGCGTCTCCTAAAAAGTATAATCTGAAAGACCCCTACTAGGAAGTGCGTCTCCTACAGGTGAAACTTCAATGAATCCGACTAGAACGTGCATCTCCTAGGTATGAATTTAAATGACCAAATCTAGGAAGGCATCTCCTACGGGTAGAATCTCAATTTAGGAAATGTGTCTCCTAAACAAAAATATATTTGAAAGACCCAGACTAGGAAGTGCATCTCCTAGGGGTGATGTGTGATCTTCTCAATAACCTTTGTATAAGCAGAATTGGGGCATTACACCTGAAAAATTCAAGATTTGATGTGAACATAGCCTTCATCCCTGTTTCAAACAAAGAAAAACTTGTGAGTTTAATCATGGTGGTTAGTTTGTGGCCTTGACCTTGAGGGCTTTTGCTCCTTCACTTGCCATGATAACTTTGATTTTCACTTGGAAGACCTTGCTTGTTATTGGTTAATCACTTTCTCTGTCAACCCTTATCAATGAAAACACCTCTGATCCGTTCAAGCCCAACACCTTATACCCGATGTATTGCTCATGAATTGACATTTACCGAACTTTTGCATTTCACATGAATCCCAAATAACATCTATTATCACCAACTCAGTGCACATGCCATTCTCATGTGTCTTATGCCAATTTAATGTGCTTGCTAGACTCCGCTTGGTGTTATTAAAAAGCTGGTAGCAGATTTTGAAGTCATTTCTCACTTGTTTCGACAAAACAGACTGAAAGGGGACTCACACAAAACAAAAGGAACAAAATAAGGATAAAAATGAGAAGAGATGGTATCTAACAAGAAAATATATTTCCTAGGACAAAGAACAAAATAAAAACTAATCTGATTTGAAGGCCATCTCCACTGACCATGACATGCATTTTGGATTAAGCGGGCTAATCTGTCAAGCGAGTCTAATCTCCAACTCTTGTTATGCCTCTAAGCTGTGAAACTGGGCTTCAGCGCTCCAATTGTCCTATTTGATCCACAATCCTCAGTCGACTTGTAGTGCTTTGAAGGGTTTTCACCATCAAGCTTCTTTCATTTTTCTCTTTTTCTCAACTCACCGTCGCCTTACGGTGCCCATGAGGGTTTTCACCGATAAGACTCTCTCATTTTGTCGTTTTCTCTCTTTGTGCTGAGAACAAGGTATTACCCATGATACAATAACATCATACTTTTACCACACATTTTATTTGGCATCCTCAAAGATTGATCGGAAGGTCTTTCTTTGGACCATAATGTAGGCTTTTGGACATGGTTGGAAAGAAAGGGTGGCACGAAGGCTCAAAATAATTTAAGATGAAAGGGTTCAAAATTACAACTTTTGGAATCATATTTTTTTCAAAATGAAAACTTCTTCCCCAGTTTCTTGGAGTTTGGGGATTTTTTTTTTTTTTCGGATTTTTGCTTTGATGGGACCGAACCTTAGAGTAAGGCTGCCTACGTATCCTTAAAGGAATCAGGTCGAACGTAGTTCAAAAGTACAATTTATTTTGTGTTTCTCACTTTTCTTTCTTTTTTCTCTTTTTTTTTGTTTTCTATTTCTTCCTTTTTATTTTCTTTTCTTTTCTTTTTATCATTTTTCCTTTACTTTTTTCTTTTTCTGCTTTCTCTTTTTCATTTCTTTTTTCTCTTTTTCTGTTCTTTTCCAGTTCCTAACTCTACTTCTAATTCCAAAAGAGGGGTATGAAATAAAACAAATCAAGGCTCAAAAGGGGTAGCAAAAGATAAAAGTGTTTGGGTAGCGGAATAAAATGCCTTCGTCATACCAAACTTTCAAAATGCCAAGTGCAAACATGCAATTGAAAATAAGCACAAGAACCATGCAAAATGTTTCTTGATGGCATCAACACAAACACAAAGTGTCAATGGGCAATACCTTTATCCCAGTGAATGACCCTTACCTGTTCGAAGCAGACTTGACTCAACCTTACCTTGAAGTGGAAGAATGCATTTCAGCACTGACTGATCTACCACAAACTACTTGAGAGACATACCCTTGTTGTATGCTCCCATCAACCTCTTGATTTCCCATACTGACTGCCTCGGTTTCACTCAATTCAAGCTTTAGGTTATCTCAGAATGAGTGAATCTTTACTTGTTTCCTCAAATGCATCCTTATATCATATTCTAAATTGTTTCATTGCTTCATGATTAAATTAACTTTCAAGACCAGGCTGAGAATTATGTGTGCAGGTCATGTCACTAGAGTCAGCATGAAAAGAACTATAAAATGAAAAGTGACCTAAACAAAAACAGAATTGAACTAACAGAAAACAAGAGATTGCATTAGACATACGGTGAAAAGGGTTTGAACAAAACAAGCAAAACAGATATGGGTTACAACCTTGGAACAATACTACATAACACTAGACGAGTTACTACAATAAAACGACCTAGGAAAAATAAGAATAATAAGGGTTTGAGCCAAAAGACCATATCCAGATTACAGCCCTGAAATAACCGGGACAACAGAAATGACAACAAAATAAACCACCAAAACACCTTCTTGGATAGCCAAGAAAGGAGTGTCTTTCCAATCACCAATCTCGACATCTTAGCCATTGTGTTCCACATCAATGTTACCAGAACCTCCACAAGTCTCCATCATGTTGACCCCAGCAAATAACTTTTGGGTCCCTTTTGACAACTCGTTCTTAAGATCAACCTTTGGAACCGAGACGGATAGCGCTGAAAACTTTGCAGTAAGTGCCCCTCCAAGGGATTCAGAAGAGTTCTCATATTCCTTTTCCACACAAATCATGCCCACCCTATGCGTCTCATTATGAACAGGCCATGGACTTTTGCTAGTATTTGCTGCATTTGGATTTTGCACGATAATGTCACCTGCATCAATAAACTTCTGGACTGCTCTTTTTAGATGCCAACACTTTTCTATGTTGTGACCCGGGGCATTAGAGCAATATGCACACCTTTGAGAAAAGGAAAAATTCTTTGGAAGGGGATTCGGCATTTTTATCTGAATCGGCTTCAACATATCCAATTGCCTCAGCCTTTGGAATAGAATGGCATATGATTCTCCAATAGAAGTGAAAGATTTTTCTCTCTGCTACTACCTTCTCATTTTGTACTCCGGCCTTGGTTGGAACCTCTTTCGGGTAGGTGGTTGACATGCTTGTGGAGGTGAGTAGGACATTTGTAGAGGCGGTGCAGGCCGTTGCGGGTTTCGTGGGTGTGGAGCATACGGTGGTGCATTGTGGATAGAGTACTGGGAATGTGAGGTATTACTTTTGGATTTTGTCGAGGACAGTAGCATTGGTGAGGATTATATGGAGGACGAGGATATCCATGAGGTCGGTATCGAGGCTGAAAGCGTTTAGCAGGAATGCTACTGGATCCTGTTGTTGGCGGGGTTTAGAAACATCTTTTGTATCAATCGGAGGACTGACCTGAGCAACTTGTTCGTTCCATCTGAGCCAAAACTTCCCTCGGGTTTATTTACTATCTGAGATAGGGAGGAGCGGTCAGGGATAATGTCTACATTGTACTGATAGTGCCGAACAAAATCTTGAGCCATGTCCTCCCATGCATGCCACTCACTGACATCCTGACGAGTATACCACTCCAATGCTTCTCCACTCAAACTCTCACTGAAATACGTCATCAATAATTCATCTTTCCCACAAAAACTTCTCATTTCACTGCAATAACCCTTCAAATGGGCTACTGGATCTCCCCGCCCATCATATGAGTTAAACTTTGGCATTTTAAACCCCGCAGACAGACAAATATCTTTCAGCTTTCTGGATATCTCATCATGCCCCAATGTCTTAGCAAGCTTTTCAGTTTCACTGGGAGGCTCAAAATGGGGAGCATAAGAGTATGGATTTGAGACCTTGAAAATTGGTTCTGGAGCATAGCGTTGGGCACTAGGGACTTTGAACACAGTCTCGCTAGAGGAACAAGGAGGAGTAGCTAGTGGAGGAGGTACAAAAATGGGAGCAGATGTTGGAGCAGTGTATGAAGTTGTTTTGGTTGCTGGGGCATGAAAATTCTGGGATGAAGTGTCGTGGTAGGAGTGGTAAGGGATAAAGTCTGGTGCATGTTGTGGGGAAAGGTCCACGATGTTGGGCATTTAGGCTCGGGATAGTGGTGGAATGAAAGAAAGGTTTTCTGCATAGCTGGTAGGGAATGAAGGTGGAGGGTGTCCCCTAACCCAGGCCTGATACATTTCTGCCATATGATGCTTTACCCTATGGAGCTCCTCTTTCAGTTCCGATTCTGACTCAACAGTTTCCCTCGGTAGATCCACAAATCCTGTGTCTGTTTCTTTGGTATTCATGACTATCTGGCACTTTGACCTAGTGTCATAGGGATGACTTGCCAGGATGCCAACAAACTAACCACCTTCCTGAAAACTTAATTGGTGATAGGGAAAAACATAACAAAGCCACCGTGTTAGCGTTAGGGCATTTACAATAATAATTTCACATTGCATGCAATGCACCTAGCAACAATTAACGGTTCTAAAATGGCTTTGAGGGTCGTAGGGTCATATGGCATCATCCCGGTTTGCTCATTTTCCTTCCTCTCTCTCCTTTGTGATTAACTTCATTTTCCCTTCTTCTTTTTTTTTCCTTTTCATTTTTCCTTTTTTTTTAAAAAAAAATTATTTAATGATTTGATCGAACCCTATGTAGGTTGCCTACGTATCATGTTCCATATGAATCAGACCAAGCGTAGTTCTGGAAATAATGGATAAAATAAACTAAAAAAATAAAAATCTTTTTGAGTTTTTCATTTATAAATTTTTGGTTTTTCAACAAAACAAGAAATATGGTAACAAGATATTTGACAAACTCGACTATACTACGATAAATTGTGACACAACTAAAAGACTGAGTACTACTAGTACTAGAAAGTAAAAAATAATATAAAACAGACTCAAAATAAAAGGTCTCTTCAAATAGCTCCTGAAGGCAACGGTCCTGGGTGTCCATCATGCTCGAGCTCTATTACATGGATCCATACGTGAATAAGAAAATAAGACCAAATAGATTAGTGACTCAAGACACCTCCTATAGGACACATGCAAGACATGATTGGGCTATTTTTGCAAAATGGCTTATGTGGTCAAGGATGGCTATTAATGCAAAACTCAACAAAAGCGACCTCAAAGACATGGAAAATTCCCCAATAAGGCTTATATGGCTTCAGACTCCCAATAATCATGGCTCAAGATTAATTTGCAGAAATGACCCATTTTGCAAAAACGACCAGAATGGCCAGAAGTGGCTAAAGATGCAAACTCAAAAGGACTGACCTTAAGGTAATATGACACCTATTTGTGAACTCAACATCCTAAGACATGGTTCATTGAACCTCCTTTGCGAAAATGACTTATTTTGCAAAAATGGCCGGTGTGGCCAAAAGTGACTAGATACGCAAACTGGACCAGGAATGGACCTTAAAATTGAGAGAACTCCTTGTTATGGACGTAGGGCTCTAATACATTGGATAACAAAACACTTTGAGAAAATAACCTCATTTTGCAAAACCAACCTATGTGGCCAAATGTGGCTAAACATGCAAGATTTGGCTAAGACCGTGCAAAGCCAAGAACCTATGACTCACTAGGAAGACCGGACCCTATGTGGGCTGCCTACGTATCCCGTCCCGAAAGACGAGAATCAGGTATGCGTAGTTCGGGTTGGATACAAGATAGAAATAAATAAACACTGATTTGGAAAAAACATATTTTTTGTCTTTTTTCTTTTCTTTTGAAAAATGATAAAACATGTAAAATCTCTTTGGATTTTCTTTTTCTCTTTTTTTGACATTTTGTTTTTTGGGAAAATGATGGGAAAGTGCAAAATCTTTTTGGATTTTTCATTTTTCATTATTTATTTTTTTGTCTTTTCTTGAAAAAGTTGTGAAAGAAAAAATATAATTGGGCCTTACTTGATTCCTTTTCACACTTAACCCTCTTTTCTTTCTCATTTACCCTCAACCATCATCGGTCCGCCAAATGAACCCTTTTAACCTTGAAGAATGCAACATGTAGCACATAAAATGCATTAAGATGGTCTTTTTAATTTGGGTGCACCTGTCCTAGACGGGCCCAACCCCTGTGTTGAGTCCCCTAAGTCAAATGCATGTGCTGCAAAGAAACGTTTATTGGGGATCCGGCATGAGGCTATGTTATTCTATGTTTAAACCTGGTGTTGTGTTCTAGACTTGGGTTACCCGAACGGACAGCTCGAGCCGAGGTGGGGGAAACGTACCGGGAGCACGAATGTCTACCCGGCCTTGGTGCTGATCCATCCTCGTTATTATTTGGTATGACCTCTAACATAAAAGCGGGCCACGCGAATGTGTGCACCATTGTTTTTAGAAGATTCAGAAGGGAGGCGTAAGAAGACAGTTTAAATATAGTTCAAATAATATCAAGGCGGTAAATGAGTGACAATTAGCACATTACGCGCACAAAATACAGTAATATAAACAATTAATAAAGCCAAGTAAAATCACATTAACAAGCTCGAATTCTTGAACCCTGAACCAGAGATTCTAGGTCCTTGTCCTCAGTAGAGTCGCCAGAGCTGTCACACCTCCTTTTTCCCCGAAGGGGCAGGAATAAGGGAGTTTTTCCAATTAAGTGACAATCGAAACGGGATTATTTCATTTAAAATTCAGAGTCGCCACTTGGGATAGTTTATGGTGTCCCAAGTCACCGGTTTAAATCCCGAATCGAGGAAAAATTGACTCTGTTAAATTGTCCTGCGAAACCAAAAGACCAGGTAAGGAATTCTCTTAATCCGGGAGAAGGTGTTAGGCACTCCTGAGTTCTGTGGTTCTAGCACGGTCGCTTTTAATCCTACCTGGCTTAAATTGTTTAATTACTCATTTTTAGGACCTGTGCATATTTTTACCTCTTACCGCTTTTGAGAAATTATCCTGAGACGAGTCAGGCGTACGTGTACTCGTTTTATTTAATGCGCTAAAAAAACCATGTCACGCGTACGTGTACACAATTAATAGCCCTTAATATTAAAATTATTCGGCCAAAGTCACGCGAATGTGTACTTTGGTTTTATTGCGAAAATCCCCGATTAAATCATTTCACACGTACGTGTACACAATTTGTCACGCTTAATTAGTTAAGAAAGTTTGACCGAAGTTACGCAAACGCATACCTCGGTTTATTTTGGGGTCTCACAATTATGTCACGCGAACGTGTACATAACCATCATAATTTTTATTAGCATTTGGGTCAGCTCCACTGTCTTTTCATGCAATCTAATTCCACAGACATTAATTACTAATTCCAATTCTGGACAATATTTAAGATCTCGAACTCGACAAATAATTTGATATATATACCTTATATCATATCAACTAAGCTCACGATAAGGAAAAGTAATCCAAAAAGGACTATTAGTTCATTCTAACCAAGATGATTAGCACATAAGAGAACGTTTCCAAACTCGATTCAACCACAACCATTTAATACATATGCAGCTTGCCTATATCTAGTTTAACTACTACTACCAAACAGAGGTCAATTCGTTCTCAATTCAGAACTCATGGCCCAGTGAGTGACTATCCAAATTTAGCTTAAAGTTTTAAGGTTTAAACAAAGTAGAACTACAAATTCTCACTTTACTTAATTCGTTATCCCACAGAGAATCCGCAAACTCAATAGCCATCAACAAAATGGATAAACTAAACAAACCAGAAGCAAGCTAGCTTATAACGATGACGAAATGAACATACATTCACTGAACTAACAAAATGGAAAGAAAACAATATGAATGTAAGGAGCTGGACCTTTTATAACTTTCAGAACATCAAAATCTTCCAAAACTGGTTTACAAGAACACATCGACGAGGTTGAAAACGAGCAGAAATCTCAAACCGGCGACGAACTCGACGAACCATCCCCGGAAAATTTAGAGCTAGTGCGACCTCAATCAAACTCTTCCGACCAAACGGAACTTCCGCCGAAAAACTAGACCACGATCAAAGAATCTTCAAACAACGACAAACTCGAAATAACTTGCAACCTTCGAAAATCAGACCACAAAAATAGAAACTCTTTTTGGTATAGGAAAAGAAAACAGAGGTGAGTTATGATTGCATTTTAAGTCCGTTTACTTTCCCTGTACGTGAGTATGTGTGCATAAGAGAAATTCGAGGTCAGAAAATGGGGTGCGACTATTGCTCAAATTCTCTTCAATGGAGGTGACTGACTGTTTTTCGCGAGGAAGAAGAAGACCAGTCGCGGCTGTCTTTCTTCATGAGAGAACGAGAGATCTGATGGTTTTTTTGAGTAAAGGGGTGGAGAAGAAAGGTTGATGAAGGGGGAGTTGGCGGCGACGTAGGGGTGTTCTTTGGTTAAGAAGAAGGGGTTCAGCTAGGGTTTGTTAGGTTATCATGTATGTATGGTCTGATGTTGTATATATTTAGGAAGAAGAAGATTAGGGTATTAGTTAGGTTAATGGGCTAAGGGTTATTTGGGCCAAGGGGTTGATGGGCTATCCGAAATTGGGCTATTGGTAGCTAAACTGGGCTCTAAAATTTTACAAAATTGGGCTAAGAAAAAACTGAAAACTTAATTCAATTCTAAAGTAATACAAGAAAATATAAAATAACTCTTAATTGATTTTAATAAATTATTATATTTAAAATGAAACTAAAAATTAAAGTTGAAACTATTTTTGGTATTTTCAAAGATTATATTAAAATAAAATAGGTTCAAAGTAATATATCCTTCTAAAAATACCTAATACGTGAATTAAATAGAGAAATATGGAACTATTTTTGTAATTTTTAATTTTTTGCTTAAAATAAAGTAAAAGAGATATTAGACCTAAACAAAATATTTAAACGTTAAAGTGTGTAAAATCTCGGGGAGGGTCAAAAATTACATGTCTACAATATCCGCCTCATACAATCTGCTGTTGGGACGACCTTGGATACATGTCACTGGGGTCGTGGCATCTACTTTGCACCGGCTGTGAAATTTGAATGGAATCATCAGGAAGTGATCATTCATGGAGACGGGAGTAATCCCATTTATACCAACTAAACCCATTCCGGTCATAGAGAATAGAAGGAAGTTGGATGGGAAGACTTATCACCGCATCGAGCATGTCAACGCAATAGAGAAAGACAAGTGATGGAGCAGCAAAATAGAAATCATACTAGCATGGTCAGGGTATGAACCCGGCAAAGGACTCGGGAAGAAACTCCAAGGCATTACCAAGCCAATACAGCTGAAACATCATGGTACAACTTTTGGGCTCGGATATCAGTATACCTGGAAAGAATATAATGATTGGTCGATGCCATGGCGTGGTCCCTATTACCCTCTTGAGCAGTCGGTACCACATTTGAGCCAATCATTTCATCAGGCTGACATGATGTGGGGGTCTGAAGAAAATGAAGGTCTAGTTGGTCTCAGGAACCTGTTCTTGGAAGACAAATATATGGACTGCAATTAGATAGTTGAGGAGGAAGAAGGCCTTATCATCCAGACAGTGGAGAGGGGAGCAGCTCTTAGGAATTGGACCGCCACACCATCCATGGCCAGACGAGTCCCGGGTTAGCATGGCTGGTAGCGTTATTTGAAAACAATTCTTTTAAGAATTTTGTTTTAAAAAAAACATCTTTCTTTCCTTTCAGTATTTGTTTTGGAAAACATTGTTTGAAATCATTTAAACACTACTTTGTTTAACGTTTCAGCATTTATCAATAATTTGATGTTTTATTATCATTATATTTCATATCTTTTCTCTACAGCATTACTATTTCCTACATTGATGAACCAACGACTGTGACATGTAATGGGACAACACAACATAAGTATAGTGATTCAGAAGATATAGAAGAAGAAGATGTGATACCTGAGGAAATCGTCAGAGAAGTTGAGAACTTTGATAACAAACCTAAGTCCAACCTAGACAAAACCGAGGTGGTAAACTTGGGAGATTCTGAATACCGTCAAAGAAACTCGCATAAGCATTCACTTGTCACTGTCAGAGAAGGAAGAATACACTTGTTTCCTGAGAGAGCATGAGGACATTTTCGCATGATGATATGACGATATGACCGGTTTGAGCACATATATAGTGGATCACAAGTTGCCTACCGATCCAATATGTCCACCAGTGAAGCAGAAACTCAGAAAGTTCAAACCAAGACAGTTCACACTGGGGCAGCTGGTGTTGAAACGGATCTTTCCACATCAAGATGAAGCAAAAGGGAAATTCTCACCCAACTGGAAAAGCCCTTATATAGTTCACAGGGTACTAACAGGAGGAGCACTCATACTCGTAGAAAAGGATGGAGAGATTTGGCCAAAGCCTATCAATTCAGATGCAGTCAAAAGATACTACATGTAAGCTATTTGCATTTCTTCATATGATGCAATTGAACTACGCTTGACCTGATTCCCATTTAAGAGGGGATATGTAGGCATCTCTGTGGGTTCGATCACAATTCAAAAAATTTCCATATTCCCCATAATCATAAACTGGGGAAGAATTTTGAGGAGGACCCTCAAAATTCTTAAGCAAGTTTAGTCAATGGAATCGTATGCGGAATAGCCAGGAGTTTGTCTAGATAACTGGGGCAGAATTTTGAGGACCCTTAAAATTCTATGGCAAGAAGGTTGCAAAGTCTCTGATAGTGTCACTGTTACTGGTTCATCTAATTGATTTCTTAATCTGCATATTATTATGTTTTGAAAACTATACACGCATATTTTTTCGCAAATATTTATTTCTAGCCAAATGCTACCTATGGTGACTTGAACAGGATCCTCGGGCAGGGTGGAGCAAAGCAAGCAGATAAAGGCATGAACCAACCTCCCCCATAAAACTCACAATATTTCTTTGGATGCAGGAAAGAGTCATAACCACCAGTGTATTCATAACAACAAAGCCGCCAGACATAAATATATTTCCAGCTAAGAAATATTCTGCTCCTACTTGCTATTTGTCCATTGCATGAGACTAAGCACTGTCTCAAATATTACATGAGGCTAAGCCCTGCCTCTTCATCTGCATAAGGCTAAGCATTACCTTCTTTTTGCATGAGACTAAACATTGTCTCAAATCTTGCATGAGGCTAAGCACTGACTCCTCATTTTCATAAAGCTAAGCATTTCCTTCTCTTTGCATGAGACTAAGAACTGTGTCAAATCATGCATGAGGCTAAGCCCTTCCTCCTTATTTGCATAAGGCTAACTATTTCCTTCTATTTGCATGAGACTAAGCACTGTCTCAAATCTTGTATGAGGCTAAGCCCTGCCTCCTCATTTGCATAAGGCTAAGCATTGCCTTCTCCTTGCATGAGACTAAGTACTGTCTCTAATCTTGCCTGAGGCTAATCCCTGCCTCTCTATCTGCATAAGACTAAGCATTGTCTCAAATCTTGCATGAGGCTAAGCACTGCCTCCTCATTTGCATAAGGTTAAGCATTGCCTTCCTTTTTCATGAGACTAAGCATTGTCTTAAATCTTGCATGAGGCTAAGCCCTGCCTCTCTATCTGCATAAGGATAAGCATTGCCTTCTCCTTGCATGAGGTTAACCCCTGCCTCATCATCTGCATAAGTCTTAGCATTGCCTTCTCCTTGCATGAGACTAAGAACTGTCTCAAAATCCTGCATGAGGTTAACCCAGGCTCTCTATCTGCATAAGGCTAAGCAGTGCCTTCTCTTCGCATGAGACTAAGCATTGTCTCAAATCTTGCATGAGGCTAAGCCCTGCCTCTCTATTCGCATAAGTCTAAGCTCTGCCTTCCCAGCACGAGACTAAGAATCGTCTCTCTTTGCATAAACACAAATGTTTCTCTAATCCTAAACCTTGCATTATTCTTTTCTTTCGGGGCTAAGCTCTGCACCCGATTCTACGCAATACTAAGCTCTGTCTTGATTATTATCTCCGGCACCATGTCCCTGCATCTCATAGGTTGATATATAGCCAACTTGTCCAAAGGCGTCATAGTCTGAAGGCATCATCCTCATAGCCCGAAGACACCATGTCATGGCCTGAGGATCTCTTAATCTTTCACATCATTATTCAAAAGCATCATGGTTCGGAGGCACCATCTTCATAGCTCGAGAACACTATTTCATGGCCTGTGAATCCTTTACCGCACCATTCGTGGCCCGGTACATCATGGTTTAAGGATGTCATCCTCACGTCCAAAGACAATCTTCATGGTCCAAAGGGAATTTGCATCATGCTTAAAGTTACAAAAAAATCTATATGCACATATTGCGTTTGAATTTGCAGGTGATCCGGAAGGTAACCTTTATCCTAACGGGAGCAATCTTCGCTCCAGTTTTCACTCAATACTCGTATCCTCCAATTATTTCAAATGTAACCGATAATCATCTATTACCCTGTCTCATTTACCCATAACCGTTTTCAAATCCCAATTGATTTTATTCGGAATATATTTTCCTCTCTTACAAATAACTACACCGGTTCGTTCCACCGTTGGATAAAGAATTATACATGGTTTTATTCCTATAAACCAGGGATATGTAGGCAGCTCAAAAGCCAGAGTACGACCTATATCTTTCAAACCACCCCATTCAGCCAAAATCGGTCATCATTTCTTTACCCGACAACTCTTTCATCCTTCCCGGGTAAAGAGGGGCAGCTGTTGATACCCAATTTTTTCCTCATATTTTAAATATACATATATACTTTGAAATTGTGTATATGTATCATCACTTGATTTATATACATATGCAAGTATTTTTCATAATTTTCTATAATTTTAAAAAGGTTTTCAATCAATTTATTGCTACATTTTATTATATAAATACTCATTAATTGCATCACAAATTATTTTAAAATGATTTTATCATCTAATTTCACCATTTATAGCCATATTTTGTTTTAAATATCTTTAACATATTTGTCACAATTGCATTTGCATTTTTTAAGGTCAAACTTGCACATTTGAACCAATAGCCAATATGTACTTATAATTACTTTAATTATGCCAAAATAATCCTTTTATACTTTTTATAATATTAAATAACTACTTTTACTTGTTTTATGCATAAATGAAATTTTTATTACTTATTTATCATTCTTTACAAATTATTTATTAAGTAAAATTGGGTATTTAATAATAGCCCATTTTAAAGACCAACCTCAGCCCAATTACTGGAAATACACCAGCCCAACACCCCAGCCCAAATCAAATAACCCCTGACCTAGTAAACCAATCGGTACCCGTTCTCTATACCCGACCCAACCATCTTTTAATCCTGGTCGTTGATCTTTCAAGATCAACGGCCCTCGTTCACCCTTACCTTTTAAATTAACCACCCTAACCCTAATCCCTCATTTGTCTAAACCCCGCCGCCCTCAAACTCTCTCTTCTTCTCCTCTTCTAAAGCCCTAGTGTCGTAACCCCGTTTCCCCTTCAATTCCAACCCAGATATGGAGTCAATCATCGATTCCCTTACCTTATTAACCCCTTCCCATTATTGGTTATCCATTTATGGTGTTACATAATTTCTTGCCTAACATTTCAAGCAAATCCCTTTAATTTCGAACCAAATCTGGTTCAGACCTTTACTTCTTTCCGTCTATGTTCATTTTTGTCTCTTTATGGTATAAATCTCTGAGATCTTTCTCGATTCTTTACTTGCCCTAAAATTAGGGTTCAGATCTTATCAGATCCATTATGTTTCTTTATTTTGTTAAATATTTTCTTTATTATTTTCGTATATTCATCTATGTGCATCTCTATTATGATTTTTCGGAGATATTTCTGACTAATTTTTTACCCTAAAATTAGGGTTTTGATTCTTGAAAAAATCGAACCAAATCTGGTTCAATCTTTAATGTTGTTGTTTATCCGTGTTTATGCATCTTATTCCTTTAATATTTCTGACTAATTTTACGTACCTTACAATTTAGTGTTTTCGATTCTTTAGTTCCTTCGTTGATTCTGTCTATCTATTTTATGACTCTTGCCATTAATTGTTTCACTTACCCTAAACTTAGGAGTTTTTGATTCCCCAAACTTGTTTGATTCCCTAATTACTGTGTTAAAATCTCTGTTTACGCGTCTATGTACTATTACTTCTCGCTTTCCTTAAATAATGTTCTGAATTTTCTTTCCTTAGTTAATTAGATGCTTTCTTTGATTGATTATTTCCATATTTATTTGCTCTAGTCTAGTGCTATTTAAACCCTCTCCCCTTTTCCCTTAGAAAATACTTAGAACTCGAGCATTTCTCACTACTAAAACAATATAGTGTTCTTATTCTGCTTTGATTCCTGGCCGGATGGAAGCCAAGGCCAGAAATCTTCTGTTATTTGTTGTTGTAGATCATTGCTGCATTTTTAAACCTCTTTCTATTTCATCTTAACTAAGTAAGTTGTTGAAACTTCTCTATTGTGTCACTTGTTCGGTATGTTATTGTTATTAGACTAGTTGCTTTCTATATTCTAGACGTGTTTAACTCAGTAGATTAATGGATAAAATCTGTTTAATTATGTGTAAATTAAGACTGCCACTTGGTATTAAGTGGGTTTTGACACTAGTTCACCATGTAAACTCATTAAGTTTGTTGCTAAATCTGTTATCATGTTATCTATTTGATTATGTGGTCACCATGCTATAACCTCTTGGCTAATGCTTACTGATAGCTAATGTGCTTACTGACTCATGATTGATCATGAATTTCTTTTGTATGACTTATCCTAATCTGAGTACTGTCCTGGCCTTCCTGGTGTGAGCACTGCTCAGGGTTCATATGAGACCCTCATGAACTCTGACACACCAGGATTTTGTCCATAGCCTTCCTTGAAATTGATTCTGATTATTCTTCTCTAGTGTGAGCACTGACCGGGGTTCGTGAAGACCTTGGGAACTCTGACACACTAGGGAATTGGGCTTGGTATGAAACAGAGGTGAATCAGTCACTATTGAGCTCTATGAACACTGGTTTTTGGAGATATTGTGGATTGAAGGGCATGGCCTATCCAGATGTATTTGGGCCTGCCGCAGGCTTCCTATAGTCTATATATTTTTTAATTTATGTTATTCTGATCTGTAATAATTATTTGTAAATACAATTGGGGGTGATAATAAAATTGGGAAATGGGCTTATTTTTTATATCCTGTATGAAAGGGGTAGATAACATGCCTATAGGTCTTTTGCTATTTATATGTTAGATAACATGCCTATAGGTGTTCTGCTATTATATGTTAGATAACATGCTCATAAGTCTTTCTGCTATTTTATGTTAGATAACATGCCGATAGGTTTTACTTTACGCCTAGAAATATTTTGCTAAAAACTTGTCCAAGTGTTATGTTTGCCCTTGCATGATTAGATACCATGCCTATATGAAGTACAATAATCAAGTTCAACTTACAGCATATTCAAATTTGCTTCTGTAGAAACAATGGCTATAGGTTTTAACTAATTGGTACACTCGCCTAGCTAATATGCATGTCTGTAATGGCAGTTTCAAAGGTAGAACTCACGCTCATAGGGGTAATTATCGTTTGTGCTGAATAGTAAACTGGGACTCTGCATAATGTTTTGCTAAATACCACTAGAAAGCATGCCTATAGGAGTAACTAATAATTCTAAGCATTTTTTTGTTGTCAACTGCTAAGTAAGTCACCTAGATAACTTGCCTATAGGTTTAAATGCTTTTAATTGAAATCAATAGGCAATTACAGAATCACCTAGGAATTACTGTCATCACATTTACATTACAGAATTACCTAGAGGTATTTTTCATAAACTGTCAGCATGTTTAAAATCCAGAATCACATAGAAACCATGTCTATAGGCTTCAATAGCCTTAACCGTTAAAACTGCCAATACACCAATGTGTTCGCGTGCATTTGCTGCCTTATGTGTGGGGGCTAAATTGAGCCTTTATCTACTATTGTATGAAAAGTCCAATATGTTTTGTATGTCTCTTAGTTATTACAATTTTGAGCAACCTAAGTTGAGTCTAGAACCATCCAAAAATAGAGGTCCCAATGCCTCCATGACCATAGGTAAGGGACGGGTAGTGCACGCATAGGACACGAGTTAGAATGGATTAGAGAATTTTAGGTAAGAACCTAAAGATAGTAATCGGGTAGCAGGAGATGATAGTATGTGCCCGCTGAATAATATGAGTAACACCCCCGTCTTAGGGAAGTTACGAAGTATTATTTATGTTCCACGGGGTGATCCTACAGGCTAAAAAACTTAGGACCCTCATCCCTGTTAAATAATTCCTCTGCCTTATTTATCAGACTAATTCACATAAGTTAAGTTCGGTCGGGACCCACTGTTGTGGACCTCGACGGGTGCCTAACACCTTCCCCTAGAGGTAATTTGAGCCCTTACCCGATCTTTGGTGATGCAACTAGCATAACATGAATCATTTGCAATAGGTTCCCTAACGCACCTTAATCCGTTAGGTGGAGACTCTCTCAATAACCAATTCCTTTCCCTTCTCAAAAGGAGTTGTCAAACGTTGAAACCCGATTTCGCGAGAAAAAGGGGGCACGACAGCCACACTCTTGCTTTCGCGGCTTCCAATCGCGGTCTGTGTTTTTAACTTTTGGATCTGGGTTGAGCATGGTTTTGCAGACCGCGTACTTTTCATCGCGGTCGCATAAGAGACTTCCGCGGCCACGTAATTCTAACGTGGGCCGCACTTTTTGTTTTAGCTTGAAATGTGAACTCTCTGAATCTCAGCAATTGCGGTCCGTGGAATTCCAATCGCGCCCGTACAGGTACTTTCATGGCTGCACTTTTCTGACGCGGTCCGCGGTCCGCGTTTGTGTTATAGCCCAATAATTCATATCTCTGATTCTTCATTTTGCGGAGCTCGAAAAAGTGTTCGCGGTCGCGTTGATACTTTCGCAGCCGCACAATCTTGGCGCGGTCCGCGTTTCTCATATGTTGGCACAATCTTGGTTTTTGTTCAAGTTTTGACTCCTTTATGAGTTGAGTATGGCTCCTTTGTCTCATTTTGAACAATTCCTGCAAGAAAGCATATTAAGTTGGTTTCTGAGAATACCTTCACGCATTTTTGGCCCAAAACACAAGTAAAAGAGAGCAAATAATAGGCTAAAATCTCTACTTATCAATGACGCATGCAATTGTGACGTCATACTAAACCTACCTTACTGACTGCGACTCTCGGAGTGACACGTCATCATCTTAGCAGTGATCACCACTACGCGACCTCCACATCCAAATTTTACCAGAGTTTCTATTGATGAAGTCCGCTCATTGAGGTCGACCAAAATATGACCTTGATAAGAGGAGGGACTAACTGTATGGGTCAAAATCCGGCTAAGAAATTTCGGCATGAAGAGGTGATCAAGTGTGAGAATTGCGGCTCATCATGGGTGACTAGGCTGAGGTCGACCAGGGCTTAACAATATGGAGCCGTTGAGCAAGCCCTTAAGGCCGAGGTCTAGTAGTGGAAAAGGGAATAACGGCTAGTATAACTTTGGAACTTTCGAAGGGGATATTCTATTGAATATTCTCTCTACTGTACTTTTTTAGGATTTTTGGGAGTATCCCCTACAAATAATAAAATAAAGAGGGCAAAAGCCATGTAACACTCATTCTGATAAGAACTCTTATGAAAAGTTGACTCTTGAGAGATAATACAAAATATTACCTTTCCACAGTGATTCGATTTGTTGTTTGTTCTACCTTTTCTCGCATCAGATCCGATAAAGCCTCGTATATTCCCATATCCATTTATCTTACGTTGTATCCAGAGGGAAGAACCTTCCACCTCATTCAATATTTGGGTGAATCATTCTCTCTATTTACATTTATTGCCATTTAAAATATTTATTGCTCATCATTGTCCCGCCGTTCATTCTGGATAGCATCTTTCAATATTGTTTGTATTAAATTGGTTCAAGCATCATTCGGCGTTATTAGACAAGTGTTATTCAATCTGTATTGCTGTAATAAATAATTAAAACATTAAAATTTCTGAAATATAAATAGAAACAGAAAGTTAGCAACACCAGTTTAATGAAATGAATTCTGAAAAACAGTATAGGAATAAATCGAGCCCACTGAATGCACAGTGTGTCCTTAAGAAAATTATTCCCCTCAAGTACCCGAGGTCTTGGAATATTTTCCTCCCAGGATATAACGATTTAACTCACCAGCGTATTGGTACCAAAAACTCCGGTGAACTTCGAACCACTCAATGGTCGTAAAACACGCTGGAAAACATTATGTAGAAGAAGAAGATAATCAGAAAATTTAGTAAGTAAAAATTCTGGGATTCAAGGCATATTTATAGACCATTGGCACTATTTTTGAAAAGGTTTGCAACCTTCCAGAACAGCCATAGATTTTGTAATAGGTGGGAAAATTGCGGGAAACGACAAACAGATTTAAAATAATCCGGGAAAGAAAACGGACCGGACCGGGTCGCAGGTCATGTGTTATTCCGGATTGAATTTTTCATTAATTAGTTTAATTAATTAATTAATTGAAAGTAATTTTGTCCAAAAATATTAATCAATCAATTGATCTTTGACCAAATCCGAATCCGAAGCCGAAGCTGAGTCGAGCGACGGCGCGAGAGTTTCCTTCTTCTTAACTCTTTAAGAGCTAGAAGAAGAGTATTTGTATATATACCCATCAAAAGTTTTTTCTTCCTCCAATATGGGACAATGTTCCTTTTCCAAGGAGGGAAACTCAAATATTTCATTTTCCCTCAATTTCCCATTCACCCTCCTTAAGCTACACCAAGCTTAAAATTAAGCAATACCAAGCTTAAAAACCCAAAAATCCCCCACATGAATGGGGAATGGCTATAAAATAAAGGAATGAACACGAACGCATGTGTGTTTTACATGCAAGAATTAATTGCATCTGGATAAGTAGGTTTCCCTTTGAACTTTCCGTTGTGAACTTATATCGGATATGCTCGGCCAATCGGTAGATTTGATATCTTTCAACTGTCGAGCTTTGTTGTATACCTAGACAAAATAAGTCACACAATCAATCCTTAACCATTTATGGTTCTCACGGTTGTGTTCGTTTCAGCCATGAACACTGCCTGATTTCATGAGTGCTTAGAGAATGGGCCTTTACTTTCATTCCCCTTGAAGCGCCTTACACTTCACACTCATATAAGTTATTCCTAAATGTGTAATCCTATAGAAACACTATCTGGACATATCCTACCAGACTTCGTAAATCATTAAAAAGCTTCAAGCTTTATTGACTCATCAAAAAGCCTTAATGCTCTACCTCGATTTTGAACATTGTCTACATCACGAGAATGGGTTGAGTTATTTGACAATGTTGAACCGTCATTCATAACTTTGTTTGATCTCTTTGAACCTAGATCTTGGGATCTCCAGTCTGCTAGGCAGAGTTACCACCATGATGACTTGTCCTAGGCCTTAACCCCATTCCTTTTGATGATCTTTCAACTGCCTCTGTAGATAGGCCTTTTGTAAGTGGATCTGATACGTTATCTATTGACTTTACGTAGTTAATTGTGATAACACCACTAGAGAGTAGTTATCTAACGGTATTGTGTCTCCATCGTATATGACGAGATTTTTCGTTATACATAATGTTCCCTGCCCTCCCTATTGCCGCTTGACTATCTTCCAAGAAATTCTGGAGCCATTCAACTTCTTCATCGGCCTTATCTAAAGCTATGATTCAGATTCCATTGTAGAACGGACGATGCACGTTTGTTTGAATGATTTCCAAGACACTGCTCCACCCCCAATTGTGAAAACATATCCACTCGTGGATTTAACTTCAGATGATTCGGTGATACAATTTGCATCACTATATCCCTTGATCACGGAGGGATATTTGTTATAATGCAAAGCATAATTTGGGTATGTTTCAGATACCCCAAAACTCGTTTCATTGCCATCCAATGTATTTGATTGGGGTTACTTGTAAATCGACTCAGTTTTCTAATAGCACATGCTATATGTGGTCGCGTATAATTCATGATATACATCAAACTTCCCAATACTCTTGCATAGTCCAGTTGTGAGTCACTTTCACCTTCATTCTTTTTAAGTGCATAACTCACGTCAATTGGAGTCTTGGCAATTTTGAAATCCAAGTACTTGAACTGGTCAAGTACCTTTTCAATGTAGTGAGACTGTGATAATGCTAGACCTTATGGAGTCTTGTGAATTCTGATTCCTAAGATCACATCATCAACTCCTAAGTCATTCATGTTGAATTTTCTAGCCAACATGCGCTTAGTAGCGTCTATATTTGTCATACTTTTGCTCATTATCAACATGTCATCAACATATAAACAAACAATGACTTCATGACCTGGAGTGTTTTTAATGTAAACACATTTGTCACACTCGTTGATTTTAAACCCACTTGCCAACATTGTTTGGTCAAATTTGGCATGCCATTGTTTGGGTTCTTGTTTAAGTCCATAAAATGACTTAACAAGTTTGCACACTTTATTTTCATTACGAGGAACCACAAAACCCTCAGGTTGTTCCATGTAAATCTCTTCCTCCAATTATCCATTTAAAAATTTTGGTTTAACATCCATTTGATGGATTTCAATACCATACACGGCCGCTAGTGCCAATAACACCCTAATAGATGTTATCCTCATTACTAGCGAGTAAGTGTCAAAGTAATCAAGGTCTTTCTTTTGTCTATAACCTTTAACAACAAGTCTTGTATTATATTTGTCAATAGTGCCATTAGCTTCCATTTTCCGTTTAAATATCCATTTCGAACCTAAAGGCTTATTTCGCGGAGGAAGATCAACCAATTCCCATGTATGGTTATCCAAAATTGATTGTGTGATGACCTAAAGGGTCATCTTATGAATTAAGACTCCATTCCAGGATCATTAGTCTTACAAAGATAAATTTTATTTACCTCGATTCGCATGCACAGTTCGAGCATGAAACCGGAAAGCTTTTATGTGAAAATATGAGAAATAATAATTTTTAGAGTTTAAAATTTGGTTTTAGTTGACTTTGGTCAACATTTTTAGTAAACAGACCCGGATCTGTGTTCTGACGGTCCCGAAGATCCGCAGTAAAATATGGGTCTTAGGCGTATGCCCGGCATTGAATTTCGAGGTCTCTAGCTTTAGAAATCAATTTTTGAAGGAAATTGTTTTGCTGGAATTTAATGAAATAAAGAAATGAATTAATGTGTGAACTCATTGGTATCGGGCCCGTATTTTGGTTCCGGATCCCGGTACAAGTTTATTATGACATTTATATCATATATGTGAAATTTGGTGAGAAATCAGAGTTGATTTGACGTGATTCAGACATCCGGTTGAGAAAAGGTGAAATTGAAGTGTTCTTGAGAAAAATCATTAGTTTTGAGGTTGAATTCGTAGTTTTAAATGTTATTTTTGTGATTTGATCGCACGAGCAAGTCCATATGATCTTTTTAGACTTGCGTCCATGTTTGGTTTGGAGCCCCGAGGGCTTGGGTGAGTTTCGGATAGGCCACGGAGTGTTTACACTTGGAAATGTTTCATAGTTGGTGTCTGGTGTCTGTACAGGCCTCTGATCTCGAAATTGCAAGATCAGGCTTCACAATTGCGAAGTTAACAGGACTGGTAATTGCAAGAAATTATATCGCAAATGCGAACTAGGCCTGGAAAGTCCATCCTCGCAAATGCGAGATTTACTTCGCAAATGCGAAGACTGCCCAACAAGCCCACTAATCGCAAATGCGACATTTAGGTCGCAAATGCGACACTTAGATCACAAATGCGAAGGCAGCAGGGATTTCGAAGGGTTCGCCTGATCACATTTGCGATAACTGGAGCTGCTCAAATACGTTTTTAGACAGGATTTTCACCTATTTTTCAATTCTCTCAAACCCTAAACCTCCATAGGCGATTTTCCAAAGACTCAAACTTCTCCAAATCATAGGTAAGTGATTCCTAACTAATTCCTTTCAATCCTTAGCAATTTTTAACAAGATTTCAACCTAGAATCTAGAGTTTTCGTGGTAAACAATTGGGATTTTTGGTTAGAACTTAGGAACTTCGAAATTTGGGAATTTAGGATTCTAAAACCAATTATATATCTGGGCTCGGGCGAGAATGGGTAAATGGGATTTTGTCCGAACCTCGAATTAAGACCAAGCAGGCCCGAGGTCGATTTTTGTCTTTTGATAGGAAAACATAGGAAAATCATAGTTTTTCATTAAATTTAATTCCTTTAGCAATAATTAATGATATCGAACCAATTATGATTATATTCGAGCGGGTTAGAGGCAAATTCTAAAGGAAAAGATGTAATTGAGTAGTAAGGGGCCTACGGAATTGAGGTAAGTGTTTGGGTTAACCTTGACTTGAGAGAATAGGAATCCCCAACTTGAATGCTATGTGAAATTTCATGTGAGTGGTGTATAGGTTAGGTGACGAGTACCTATGCACCACCAAATTATCTGTTTAGCATGTTCCCTCCCCGTTTTCAAATTTATTTGATTCCTGGCATAGTTGTTTCATGATTTTAATGCCTCCATGTCTACTTGTTTGTTAGACATTGGTTCACTTGTTTGGAAATATTAATTGTTCCTTAGTTTCATTGTGGTCCAGTAATAGTTGAGCTGGTTGTCAGTGTCTCATGACACATTTCAGTTGGTTTCGTTGTGTAGTGATAATTGGTGAAATTTCTGAATAGTACAGCTTTCGGTTTACATTTGTTGAGACATAAATACTGTGAAACACTTTGATCTAAATTGTGAAACTTTTATTATAAATTATGAGATGAGATTGTCTGGTGGGAGCGGTTTGCACGCTGCAACAAGAAGTAAGAAGAGTGGACAAGTGGGATCGGGTTGCACGCCGCAACAAGGAGCAATAAGGGAGAATATTCAAGTTTTACTGATTTTAAACATAAAGACTGGAATACTCACCGTTTTATTGTTGTTATTTAATACTCTGCACTTACGGTTATTTTAAATTGAAATTTGGGAATTTTCATGAGGATTTGGTTATAGCTGAAATCTGGAAAAGTTAACCGATTTGTTTTATTAATTCTTGCAAGTTACTATTTAATTAGTTTCTTATTTTATTTTTGATTTATTATACATTGTATCCAGGTTATGTTATAAATGCCCCGTTGTAGCCTCGTCACTACTTCGTCGAGGTTAGGCTCGGCACTTACCAGTACATGGGGTTGGTTGTACTGATTCTGCACTCTGCACTTCTTGTGCAGATCCAGGTTCCGGTCAGAGTTGAGTTATCGAATAGTAGCTGAGCATTCGTATGGAGACACGAGGTAGATCTGCTGGCGTTCGCAGATTCGTGGAGTCTTCTCCACATTATTTAGCTATTGTTTTATTTCATTCAAAACAGATATATATTTTCTTTCAGCCAAATACTCGTAGTATTCTTTATTAGTTCGTGAATTGTGACTCCAAACCTTGGGTAGATATATACTTAGCATTAGTTCGTGGTTCGTTTCATTATTTCGAATATTGATCTTGATATCATTTATTGTATAGTATTGGATTTCATATTCATTTTAAACTATCTAATTATGTTTAGATAAAAAATTTAAAAGAAAAGGTTAGTTAAGTTCTAACATTGGCTTGCCTAGCATGTATGGCGTTAGGCGCCATCACGATTCCGAGGGTTGGGAATTTGGGTTGTGACAAGTTGGTATCAGAGAACTAGGTTGCCTAGGTCTCATAATTCATGAACAAGATTAATAGAGTCTGAAGGATCGGTACGGAGACGTCTGTACTTATCTCTCAGAGGCTATGAAGTTAGAAACAAACTCATTTTATTTCTACTCTGTCGTTCGGTTCTTGTTATCTCAAATACTAATAGAACTCTTCTATTCTCTCGCAAATAGAGAGAACACGTGTTTCTTCTTCCGCTGACCAACAATCAGGTCCTCCAGCAGTAGCAGCTACTACTAGGGGCAGAGGCCGAGGCCAAACCAAAGGTCGCGGCAGGGGCAGGACTCAGCCCATTGCTCAGACAACTTGTAACATGTTTGCCAAAGAAAAAGTTAAAAGGCTCAAAAGGGTTGACTAGGGAAAATATGCACGGGTAGGAAATTTAGGCACAATAGCAGTCCAAGGAAGTCCTAATATCATTTTTTTCAAACCAAGTTAGTCTAGGATTTCGTCTTGACGCACATCCCCGGCAAATTCCAGACTACAGATGATGCAAGAGAACTTCACAATAAATCTCACCACACACGGCACATGAAAACTCAAGTGGAATAAAAATCCAAAACCCAATTGAAACCAGTGAATCTCAAGGAGATCACATATAGCCTAAGAAACTATTTTGTGAATAAAAGAGCCAAAAGAAAAATGAGTGACAATAATCTTTACTTCAATCATTTTCTTTTTCAAAAATCAAGAATTCATATGCCAAGGTTTAAATCGTGTTGGTACCAAGCAAGCCACAAATTGGCCAATGGGCACAACCCCAACTCAAACCACTTATTCTTCCTAAATTAACAAAAACTATATCTAAACTACAATACTAATTCCCTTAAGAAAGTCTCCAAGTTATCCATCATCGGGAAGAGTCGAAACAAAATTTTACCAAAAGATTACCCAGTTCAAAAAGAAAATTGGCATCCTCGGAAAAAGGACCATGGTGAAAATAAAACCAAGGATATCGCCACCAAAATAAAACATACTACATATATAATATAACAATTCACATGAAAACAAAATAACATCACATCCACCATTATACAAGAAGCCACCCCCAACTCAAATGTTACAATGTCCCCAATGCAACTAATCAATATAGAATAAAAAGGTGAATGGTGCTCCCTGAATAATGCATCAAGTGCTCTCCTCTCTGTCGGACTCCGTCGCATCTTCTTCTCCTTCTTCCTCTACTGGAGCATCATCATCCTCTTTCGGCTCAGTCGATGGTAGTGGATCTTGAGGCTTTAGAACTTTCAATAGCCCCTTCACACCCTTCCACATGCGGGTGAAGAATTTATCTCTCTTCTTCTCCCTTTTCTTCATCCTGATGTGTTCATTTTCCAGTTTGGCATGAGAAGAGCTCAATCCACTGTGTGCCATGGACAAATTAGTATATGCCTTCTCTAGTTGCGTCAGGTGATCCCCCTGCTTCTTCTGATCATCAAGGTACTTTTGAAAGTCTTTCTTTGAAATGTATGTAGAGGTTCCCTCATATGTTTCCCCAGGTCCCTGAGGAAGGTGAGCTACAAGCTCGCGAATCTGCCGCATTTCCTTGGAAAGCATAGCAAATAGTCCTCCGGCGGAAGATGAAGGTTGGCTAACCTGCTCGGTCTGAGAATACAATCCCAATTTCTTCTTTATGCTCTTGACAGCTCCGCCCTCCCCTCTTTTCTTTAAGGGGTTGATAGGCTTTCCCAGCTCTACCCAGTTGTCCCCCGGATCCTCTTCAACCCCAGCAAGTTGGCACAGCTCAGTGATAAGGGATGGGAATATCAATGATGGACTGTTTAGATGTCGATACTACCTCAATTCATTGATGAAGATCTCACCAACATTGAGCGGAATACCATCAAGAATTCATGCTACCATCTGGTCTCTCATTACAGGTACATTTTATATATTCGACACCGGAGAGACACGACTGCATATAATGGCCAGCCATATCTTAGCTTCAGCAGTGAACTCCTTGGATTTGATTCCTCTCTTTTTCGCTGCCCAAGGAACATCCACACCCGGGCATAATTTGGAGACCAACCAATCCCATGGAACACAATATTTTGAACGGAATAAGTCCATATCACGGTCTTGGAGGTGATAGACGTGGTTCAAAGCTTCTGCTCCAAAATGCACCATTCTGCCGTGAATCCTCATCTTTGGTTTTTTCAACCTGATGGCCGGGAGATTTGCATAGAACTCCCTCACCCATTGCTCATTGGCTCTACAAGGTTGAGGGGTGAAACAGGTCCAGACCATGTCTACAAGTTGTTGGTAGAACTCAGGAAGACGTTTCGAGACCTTATCCAACACTATCCCACTTTTTGGGAGCAACTTCTTCGAGATTAACTCGGCATAATACCATTCCTGACACTCGCATGACAAGAACCGGTGCTGGTCATAATTTTCCTCAATCTTCAAAGGACTGTCGTGCGCGGATTCATCGCAGTTAGTGCTCATCTTTAGTTTATGGAATTGCAAACAAAGCATAGGAGTGAAAATGTGGTATGGCTAAGAAATATGTGCAAAATGATTCAAAGATGCCAAAGAAATTATTTGACAGTCGAAATCAGCCTTAGAAAAAAAATCAGATTTTCAAATCTGCACGTGTCTGCTCTCTGATGTTGCAATTGCGACATCTTCATCGCAATTGCGAAGGCATCAGGTTTTCACAGGTTTTGCATATGCAAAAATTTCTTTGCAAATGCGAAGATGGTAAGGGTTGCCAGTATTCGCAATTGCGACCACCTCTTCACAAATGCGACGATCGCAAATGCGAAGAGGCCATCGCAATTGCGACCCTTCGTCCCCAGCCCTAGAACAGTTTCCAGGCCTGAAAATTTCTTCCATGAATCACACTTTTAAACACCCCAATCAGTTTTTAGGCACTCAAATAGGAAGTAAACATCCCATATAACCACGAATTGCAAGAAAAATAACGATTCGGCCAAGAACCTTAGCACTCAAACCACTCCTATTTTAGTAGAATCATGGGTATTCAGACTTCCCCAATATCTAGCATAGCATTAGGCTCACACTTTCAACCAACCTCACCCAGAAATCAGTACACGATTTAGAAAAATATACATTTTCTTTTGTAAGGAACCATTTGAAACCTAGGTTTTGTGAAATAAATGAAAGAAGAAGAAGAAGAAGAAGAAGAAGAAGAAGAAGAAGAAGAAGAAGAAGAAGAAGAAGAAGAAGAAGAAGAAGAAGAAGAAGAAGAAGAAGAATATGATGATGATGATGAAATGATTAAGCGATCATACATGGATGCTTGCACTTAGGAGTGGAAATTTGAGAGTTTGAAGTTTGGGAGAATACCAGTCGTCAGTTTCTTTTTGTCTCAAAAGACTTTGCAGTTTTAATTAAAATGAACGGCCAGACCCATTAAAACCCCTCTGATGTCGCATTTGCGACACCCTGTTCGCAATTGTGGAGTTCCAGGTTTCAGCAGTGGTCGCAAATGCGACAGTTTTATCGATTTTGCGAGTTGGGTCAGTTTCGCAAATGCGAAGTGATGTTCGCAAATGCGAATGCTGGTGCTTCTGCAACTTTCAACTACTGGTTTTGTTGCTCTCCATCACCCGACCTACTCAAATCAACTCCAAAAAATTCTAAAACTTGGCAGATTAGTTAAAAACAATGTAAATTTCAAAAATGACTAAAGATTTAGAAAACGATGGGTTGCCTCCCGCCAAGCGCCGCATTTAATGTCGTAGCATGATGCGGATCAACTTTACCATTTTTCTCTCCACTTGGATGATATTAACTGGACACCTAGCTTGGAGTCAAGCTTGTGACCACGAGTGGTGGGGGTGGTAAGTAGATGATCAAGCCAAGCGTTAATTTCTTCATTTTGCACTTCTTGGATTTCATGTGAGGAAATGTCATTTTGCCTTGTTGTTCTTTCAAATTGTAAATTGTATGGCCTTTTCCTTTCCTCCTCGCAATCCCTCCTTGACTCGTGTAGTTCAATTTCCATATCACCACGCAAGCCCAATATTGAAAAATTCTTGGAATGCGACGTCAACCCTCCAAATTGCAATTCTTCCCGGATTTTGACATCCTCTATTTCCCCCAGACTAGAGTCAATCTCAACCATATTTTCAATTACACCGGTTGACTCTAATTCCTCATTTTTCTTGGCATCACTAATACTCATGGAGTCGGTTGGCGGATGTTCAATTCTTGATTCCTCAAAGTAAATCTCACTTTCTCTCTCGGAGTTGGACTTTTCTTGACCTTCTTCCACACTTTCAATTGATAGGCATAATGAGCCTCAATCAATGACTTCTAAATGACTACCCAATATTTTCCAATATATGAGTAGTATGTTGTGATGACCCAAGGGGTCATTTTATGAATTAAGACTCCATTCTAGGCTTATTAGCCATTAAAAAGATTAAATTTAACTACCTCAATCTGCGTGCACAGTCCGGACATGAAACCGGATAGCTTTTATGTGAAAATATAAGAAATACTATTTTTTTTAGAATTTAAAAGTTTGGTTTTAGTTGACTTGAGTCAACATTTTGAGTAAATGGAACCGGATCTGTGTTCTGACGATTCCGGGAGGTCCGCAGTAAAATATGGGACTTGGGTGTATGCCCGGAATTTAATTTCAAGGTCCCAAGCCTTAGAAATCAATTTTTGAAAGATATTGTCTTATTGAATTATTAATGAAATAAAGAAAAGAATTAATGTTTGAAACCATGACTATCAGGCCTGTATTTTGGTCCGGAGCCCGGTACAGATTCGTTATAGTATTTAAACATTATCTGTGAAATTTGGTGAGAAACGGAGTTTATTTGACGTGATTCGGACGTCCGGTTGAGAAATAATGAACTTAAAGTGTTCTTGAGAAAAATGATGAGTTTGAGGTTTAATTCATAGTTTTACATATTATTTTCATGATTTGATCGCACGAGAAAGTCCGTATGATATTTTTAGACTTGCGTGCATGTTTGGTTTAGAGCCCCGAGGGCTCGGGTGAGTTTCGGATAGGCCACGAGGTGTTTTACACTTAAAAACTTGCTGGTTTTTGCTGTTTTCTGGTGCCCAGTCCTTTCTTCTTGGCGTTCGCATCATCCCAGTTGCAAACGCGTAGTGTAAATAGCTGGGGGTCGTTTTTGTTCTATGTGAACGTGTAGACCCTCACGCGAACGCGAAGCAATGGCAGTTAAAGCTTCGCGAATGCATGCTGGGCTACGCGAACGCAGAGGGTAGCTGGGCCTGGGGGGAGGGGAGCCTGGTTGTGTTATGTGAACGTGGCCCACCTTACGCGATCGTGAAGGCAACTAGCCCATTACCCTGTGTGAACGGGGGCAGGCTCACGCGAACGCGATGAAGGCCTGCCCAGCTATATTAAAACAGTGTTAAAATGGACATAACTCTTTTTCTTCCTATTTTTCGAACTACCAAGCCCTAGAGACGATTTTCTTCACCAAAGTTCATCCCCAAAGTGTTGATAATAAATTCTAAACTCTACGCTTTCAATTACCCAATGTTTTTCATCACTTTTAAATCAAAAATCAAGAATTTTCATGGTAAAAATTGAGGGCTTGGGTAGAATTTGGGAATTTTGTAAAAATGGGATTTTGACCTTGAATTGGGGTCGGATTTAGAAACTAATTGCATATTCGGGTTCGAGGGTGAATGGGTAAACGTAATTCGGTCCGAACCTTGAGTTTGGACCAAGTGGGCCGGGGTCGGGTTTTAACTTTTTTTTAGAAAACTTAGGAAAAATTATATTTTTTAGTAAAGTTAGTTCCTTTAGCATTAATTAATGATATTAAGTTAATTATGGTTAGATTCAAGTGTATTGGAGGTGAATTCAAAAGAAAAAGCTATAATTGAGCAGTGAGTGGCCTGCGAATTTGAGGTAAGTGCTTGGTTTAACCTTGACTTGAGGGAATAGGAATCCCCAACTTAATTGCTATTTGAATTTGCATGTGTGTGGTGTATAGGTGAGGTGAGGTGACGAGTATATATGCACCACCAAATTATCTGTTAAACATTATCCCCTCCTTGTTTCGAATTTATTTGATTCATGGCTTAATTGTTTTATGCTCATTTATGTTTCTATGACTACTTGGATTTGTTAACTTGTTGATAAGTCTTGGTTCAATTATTTTTGGAAAGTTTTGGTTGTTCCCTTGGTTTCATTGTGGTACATAAAGGTTGAGCGGGTTGACATTGTTTTACAAAATATGTATATTCCTGTTGGTTTCATTTTGAGATGATATTGATGAAGTTTATGAGAAAATACAGTTTCTTATTTATATTTGTTGAGACAAAAATGTTGTGAAAGGATTGGCCTGAATTGTGAGAGTTTTCATAAATAAACTGATATGATATGTCTGGTGGGAGCGGGTTGCACGCTGCAACAAGGAGTAATAAGAGTGGACAGGTGGGATCGGGTTGCACGCCGCAACATGACCAATAAGGGTGATATATATATAGGGAGGAGCAATAAGGTTGGACAGGTGGGAGCGGGTTGCACGCCGAAACAAGGAGCAATAAGGTTGGACAGGTGGGAGCGGGTTGCACGCCGAAACAAGGAGCAATAAGGGAGGACAGTTATATTTTACTGACTTTCAAAGAAAACAAAGATTTGAGAACTTACTGGTTTACTTCACTATTTTTCATATTTTGCACTACTTTTATTTTTAAGTTAAAGTTTGGAAATTTGGAAACTTAAGTGACAATTGGTTATAGTTGAGACATGGAAAAAGTGACTGAGTTATTTTAAATTGTTGCTACAGTTATTGTTTGTTTATTTTAGAACTTCTTTTTTGCTTTATTTTATATTGTTCACAAGTTATATTGTAAATGCCCCGTCGTAGCATCGTCACTACTTCGTCGAGGTTAGGCTCGGCACTTACTCAGTACATGGGGTCGGTTGTATTGATACTACACTCTGCACTCTTTTGTGCAGATCCAGGTACCGAACAGCGTTAGGAGATCTTAGTAGCCGTATTCATCATTTGGAGACACGAGGTATATCTGTCGGCGTCCGCAGATTCCTGGAGTTTTCTCCTAGCTTTATAGAGACTGTTTTATTTTACTCAAAACAGATACATTATTTCTTTCAGCCCATTATTTGTAGTATTCTTAGAAGTTCGTGAATTGTGACACCAGACCCTGGGGTAGTTTTGTAGTCATATATTTAGTTTGTGGTTCGGTTTTATTATTGATCGTTATTAGTGCTTCATGAAGTTATTCAGTGGAAAGTATTAGATTCGTATTTATTTTGAATTGTTCTATTATGTGTAAGTAACTTTAAAAGTAAATGGCTAGTAAATTTCTAACATCGGCTTGCGTAGCAAGTATTATGCTAGGCGTCATCACGATCCCGTGGTTTGGGAATTAGGGTCGTGACATATTTCATCTTTATGAATTTTCCAAATATAAAAGAGTTACCCTTCAGTTCGAGTGCAGTGGAGAGGTCAGCCTGTTGAGGAAACTACTTGGGAGTCCGAGTCGGACATGCAGAGTAGATATCCCCACTTGTTTGCCAGTTCAGGTAATTTTCTATGTCCATTCGAGGACGAACGTTTTTCTAAGAGGGGGAGATTGTGATGACCCAAAGGGTCATCTTATGAAATAAGACTCCATTCCAGGCTCATTAGCCTTAAAAAATAAATTTTATTTACCTCGAATTGTGTGCGCGGCCCGGGCATTAAACCGGAAAGCTTTTATGTGAAAATATGAGAAATAATAATTTTTAGAGTTTAAAATTTGGTTTTAGTTGACTTTGGTCAATATTTTTAGTAAACGGACCCGAATCTGTGTTCCGACGGTCCCGGAAGGTCTGCAGTAAAATATGGGACTTGGGTGTATGCCCGGAATTGAATTCCGAGGTCCCTAGATTTAGAAATCAATTTTTGAAGAAAATTATTTTGCTGATTTTTAAGGAAATAAAGAAATGAATTAATGTGTGAACTCATTGGTATCGGGTCCATATTTTGGTTCCGGATCCCGCTACAGATTTATTACGACATTTATATCATATATGTGAAATTTGGTGAGAAATCGGAATTGATTTGATGTGATTCGGACATCCAGTTGAGAAATAGTAAAATTGAAGTGTTCTTGAGAAAAATCATGAGTTTTGAGGTTGAATTCGTAGTTTTAAATGTTATTTTTGTGATTTAGTCACACGAGCAAGTCCGTATGATCTTTTTAGACTTGCGTCCATGTTTGGTTTGGAGCCCCGAGGGCTTGGGTGAGTTTCGGATAGGCCACGGAGTGTTTAGACTTGGAAATGTTTCATAGTTGGTGTCTGGTGTCTGTACAGGCCTCTGATCTCGAAATTTCAAGCTCAGGCTTCACAATTGCGAAGTTAACAGGACTGGTAATTGCGAGAAATTATATCGCAAATGCGAACTAGGCCTGGAAAGTCCATCCTCGCAAATGCGAGATTTACTTCGCAAATGCGAGATTTACTTCGCAAATGCGAAGACTGCCCAACAAGCCCACTAATCGCAAATGCGACATTTAGGTCGCAAATGCAAAGGCAGCAGGGATTTTGAAGGGTTCACCTGATCACATTTGCGATAACTGGAGCTGCTCAAATGCGTTTTTAGACAGGATTTTCACCCATTTTTCAATTTTCTCAAACCCTAAACCTCCATAGGCAATTTTCCAAAGACTCAAACTTCTCCAAATCATAGTTAAGTGATTCCTAACTAATTCCTTTCAACCCTTAGCAACTTTTAACAAGATTTCAACCTAGAATCTAGAGTTTTCGTGGTAAACAATTGGGATTTTTGGGTAACTAAGGAACTTCAAAATTTGGGAATTTAGACCTCGAATTGAGGACGGATTCCAAAACCAATTGTATATCCGGGCTCGGGCGAGAATGGATAAACGGGATTTGGTCTGAACCTCGAGTTTAGACCAAGCAGGCCCGGGGTCGATTTTTGTCTTTTGATAGGAAAACATAGGAAAACCATAGTTTTTCATTAAAGTTAATTCCTTTAGCAATAATTAATGATATCGAACCAATTATGATTAGATTTGAGCGGGTTAGAGGCAAATTCTAAAGGAAAAGTTGTGATTGAGCAGTGAGGGGCTTGCGGAATTGAGGTAAGTGTTTGGTTTAACCTTGACTTGAGGGAATAGAAATCCCCAACTTGAATGTTATGTGAAATTTCATGTGACTGGTGTATAGGTGAGGTGACGAGTACCTATGCGCCACCAAATTATCTGTTTAGCATGTTCCCTTCCTCGTTTTTCAATTTATTTGATTCCTGGCTTAATTGTTTCATGATTTTGATGCCTCCATGTCTACTTGTTTTGCGTACTTGTTTGTTAGACATTGGTTCACTTGTTTGGAAGTATTAATTGTTCCTTAGTTTGATTGTGGTCCATTAATGGTTGAGCTGGTTGTCAGTGTCTCATGACACATTTCGGTTGGTTTCGTTGTGTTGTGATAATTGGTGAAATTTCTTAATAGTATAACTTTCGGTTTACATTTGTTGAGACATAAATACTGTGAAAGTCTTTGATCTAAATTGTGAAACTTTTATTATAAATGATGAGATGAGATTGTCTGGTGGGAGCAGGTTGCACGCCGCAACAAGGAGTAATAAGGGTGGACAGATGGGATTGAGTTGCACACCGCAACAGGAGAAATAAGGGTGATATATATAGAGAGGAGGAATAAGTGTGGACAGATGGGATCAGGTTGCACGCCGCAACAAGGAGCAATAAGGGAGAATGTTCAAGTTTTACTGATTTTAAACATAAAGACTGCAATACTCACCATTTTATTGTTGTTATTTCATACTCTGCACTTACGGTTATTTTAAATTGAAGTTTGGGAATTTTCGTAAGGATTTGGTTATAGGTGAGATCTGGAAAAGTTAACCGAGTTGTTTTATTAATTGTTGCAAGTTACTGTTTAATTATTTTATTATTTCCTTCTTGATTTATTATGCATTGTATCCAGGTTATGTTATAAATGTGCCGCTATAGCCTCGTCACTACTTCGTCAAGGTTAGGCTCGGCACTTACCAATACATGGGGTCGGTTGTACTGATACTGCACTTTGTTCTTCTTGTGCAGATCCAGGTTCCGATCATAGTTGAGTTATCGAGTAGTAGTTGAGCATTTGTACGGAGACACGAGGTAGATCTGCTGGCGTCCGCAGATTCCTGGAGTCTTCTCCACATTATTTAGCTGTTGTTTTATTTTATTCAAAACAGATATATATTTTCTTTCAGCCAAATACTTGTAGTATTCTTTAGTAGTTCATGAATTGTGACTCCATACCTTGGGTAGTTATATATTTAGCATTAGTTCGTGGTTCGTTTCATTATTTCGAATATTGTTCTTGATGTCATTTATTGGATAGTATTGGATTTCGTATTCATTTTAAACGGTCTAATTGTGTTTAAATAAGAATTTTAAAATAAAAGGTTATTTAAGTTCTAATATTGTCTTGACTAGAAAGTATGGTGTTAGGCGCTATCACGATCCCGAGGATTGGGAATTTGGGTCGTGACAGATTGAATCTCACTATTGACTGCCTCTTCCCAGAACATTGTTTCAGAAGACGACATAGCTTCTTTAAAAGTTTGAGGCTCATTTTCAAGCAAGAATGTCACAAAATCTGGTCCAAAGGAAGTAGATGTTCTTTATGTTTGCTACGCCTTGGATATTCTACACTTGGAGTATTTTCCTTTGGTTCTTCCCGAGGTCGTTAAGGTCTTTCACTTAACGACTCGCATTCAGTTTTATACGGATAGATGTTTTCAAGGAATTCAGCATTATCTAATTTCATTATCATATTAACATGAATCTCGGGATTATCGAATTTATGAACCAAAAACCGACATGCTTTACTGTTTGTAGCATATCCAATAAAAATGCAATCTACAGTTTTTGGTCTGATTTTTACCCTTTTAGGTAAAGGAACTTGTACATTTGCTAGACACCCCACACTTTGAAATATTTCAAGTTGGGTTTTCTTCCTTTCCATTTTTCATATGGAATAGATTGTGTTTTGTTGTGGGTTACTCTATTGAGTATTCTGTTAGCTGTAAGGATAGCTTCCCCCCACAAACTCTGCGGTAATCCGGAACTTATTAATAATGAATTCATCATTTCCTTTAATGTCCGATTTTTCTTTTCCGCAATTCTGTTGGATTGAGGTGTGTAAGGTGCAGTAGTTTGATGGATAATTCTATATTCCGAACATATTTATGCAAACGGAGATTCATATTCTCCACCCCTATCACTTCTAATCATTTCGATCTTTTTATTCAATTGATTCTCCACTTCATTCTTGTATTTCTTAAATGCTTCAATTGCTTCATCCTTACTTTTAAGCAAATAAACATAACAATATCGAGTGCAATCGTCAACAAAAATAATAAAATATTTTTTCCCACCTCGAGAGGGTGTCGACTTCATATCACAAATGTCAGTATGAATAAAGTCTAAATGATTTGAATTCCTTTCAACAGACTTATAAGGATGTTTTACAAGCTTAGATTCAACACATATTTGACATTTTGATTTATTACATCGAATTTAGGCAATATTTCTATATTAATTAACTTCCACAAGGTTTTATAATTGGCATGTCCTAAACGAATATGCCATAAATCATTTGACCCCAGTAAATAAGAAGAACCTGAAATTTTATTAATATTGTCAACAACTATTACATTGAGTTTGAAAAGACTCTTTCTGAGGTAGCCTTTTCCAACATACATTTCATTCTTACTTACAACAACTTTATCAGAAACCAATACACATTTGAATTCATTCTTCACAAATAAAGAAGTAGAAACAAAATTCTTCCTAATAGTAGGAACATGAAGAACGTTGTTGAGCATTAACACCTTGCCAGAATTCATCTTCAGGAATATCTTCTCATAACCTTCAATCTTGGTTGTTGCATTGTTTCCCATGGAAAGCTCTTCTTCGGGACCAACAGTAGAGTAAGTCGCAAATGCTTCTTTGACAACACAAACATGTCGAGTGGCTCCAAAGTCAATCCATCACTCCTTCGAATTTCTAACTAGGTTGCATTCCGAAAGCATTACACAAAGATCATCAATGTCATCATTCTTCTCCACTATGCCCCTTCTTATTATCCTTTTTCGGGAAACGACAATTAGGGGCTTTGTGACCAACTTTTCCACAATTGTAGCAGTTGCCCTTGAATTTCTTTTTGTTCTGATCCTTAGTATGTCCAGAAGACCTCTTCCCCTTCTTACTTTCTGGAGGAGTCTCCTCAACGATATTAGCTCCCATGATCGTTGAATTTCCACGAGACTTCTTCTCGGCTGTTTTGTTGTCTTCCTTAATGTTGAGACGCATCACAAGATCTTCCAACTTTATTTCTTTGCGCTTGTACTTAAGATAGTTCTTGAAATATCTCCACAAATGAGGCAATTTTTCAATCATTGCAGCCACCTTAAATGCTTCATTCACGACCATACCTTCAGCAATAAGGTCGTGAAAAATAAGTTGAAGCTCCTGAACTTGGGTTCCAACAATTTTGTTGTCTATCATTTGATAGTCTAGAAACTTGGCAACCACGAACTTCTTCAAGCATGCATCTTCAGTCTTGTACTTCAAGTGCGTCCCATAATTCTTTCGAAGTATTCATCGCACTGTACACATTGTACAAGTCATCCTCTAAAACGCTTAAGATATAGCTTTTGCAAAGAAAATCTGCATGTTTTAATGCCTCAACAATCATTAATTTCTCGTTGTCCGACATGTCCGTAGCAGGCACTGGAGGTTCTTCACTAGTGAATTTCTGCATATCAAGCGTGGTAAGCCAGAAGAACACCATTTGCTAACATCCTTTGAAGTTGGCTC
Organism: Nicotiana knightiana; assembly: GCA_005239525.1. Lineage (NCBI taxonomy): Eukaryota > Viridiplantae > Streptophyta > Magnoliopsida > Solanales > Solanaceae > Nicotiana > Nicotiana knightiana. The sequence continues at coordinate 57,791 of ML438231.1, read as the reverse complement.
CAGAAAAAAAATTCGGTTTCTCGGCCGGTGGAACAGCAGTGCGGCTTGACGAGGCTATCGTCGTTGCAGCAACAGCCGCAGAAGGATTTTCATTATCAATTGCAATTTCTCATTGTCAACAACAGAAGAGTTCAATTAATGGCAAAACTAGAACAGTAAATAGTACTGTAATTAATAATAAATAGTACGTATGATAAATAAAAACTGAAGTTTTTATATACTGTTTCACAGAAAACGATGAAGTTTTTATGTTCTTCAAATCGTTTTGTGAATTTCAATACTTTGATGAAGTTTTTGTATCTTCAAATCAGAATAGTAAAATTCAGAAGGAGTAAAAAACCACACAGGTTTTAATCTCCACAAACAGAATACAGAATATAATAAAAACAATTTCCTTAAGATTGTTATTCAGTATGTATTGCTGTAATAAACAATTAAACCATTAAACTTTCTGAAATATAAATAGAAACAGAAAGTTAGCAACACCAGTTTAACGAAATAAATTCTGAAAAACAGTATAGGAATAAATCGAGCCCACTGAATGCACTGTGTGTCCTTAAGAAAATTATTCTCCTTAAGTACCCGAGGTATTGGAATATTATCCTCCCAGGATAGAACGATTTAACGGGTCGTAGGTCATGGGTTATTTCGGATTGAATTCGTTAATTAATTAAATTAATTAATTAAATAATTGAAAGGAATTTTCTCCAAAAAGATTAATCAATCAATCGTTGACCGAAGCCGAAGTCGAGCCGAGCGACGACAACGGCGCGAGGCTTGCCTTCTTCTTACTCTTTAAGAGCTAGAAGAAGAGTACTTATATACCCATCAAAAGTCTTTCCTTCCTCCAATATGCGACAATATCCCTTTGCCAAGGAGGGAAACTCAAATATTTTATTTTCTCTCCATTTCCTATTCACCCTCCTTAAACTACAGCAAACTTAACATTAAGTTATACCAAGCTTAAAAGCCAAAACAACAAACATACGCTAGATCTAAAACTTATAATATTTAACTAGAATTTATCTTTCACCTTTTTATTTTAATCAGTTTAACAAAAGGTTTCGATTAAACAAGAATATTTTCAACTACAACCTTAAAAGTGGAGAAAAATCACTGACGAAGAATCGTGAATGCAATAAACAAACATGACAATCAGGACTAATATATACGTAGACAAGCAACTATCAAAACAATAAATATATAGGTATTAAAAGCAATGCACTGCCTGGTGCAACTCGGTAGAAAGAGATTTTTCTATTGAATATTATCTTTTGACTTAAATATTAGAATATTTCTCATTATAAATGAGCAAATTAAAGAAACTGGGGGCGTCAAACAAGAAGATAATATAGTTTACTTCAGTTTGCAATTAACTGAGAATTACTTAAATTCCCCTATTCAGCATTGATTTGGTTATCAAATTGAGAGCAATGTCAATATTGTATAATTGAGTACGATAATCTTTGAGGCATCATCAACGTATATATGATATTCCTTCCTCAGTTTGTTCGGTCGATGTCTTAATCCAAGGTCAATGGAGTGCAATTTTTATATCCCACCTGAAACAAGTCAGAGACGCCACCCCAAATTTGCTAAAATATACAATTGAAGATGGTTTTAACTTCTGTATTATTTAATATCCACATGAAGAATGGCTAGTTAGACATGTTCTGGACAAAAAAAAATTCACATAGCGCATATATTCGATCTAATAGTTTAGAAATTAATTAGTGATTCATTAAGGTAAATGGTCAATTATCGTCAAAAAATTGAAAGTACTCTCCTATATTGAGACGACGATAAATGTCTTCTCGACCTTTTCTTGTGATAAATCGAAGAAGACGATCTCAAGTTAAAGTTAAACCAACAATTTATAACCCGTTTGGCCAAGCTGTAAAAATCAGTTTATTTTGAGAAGTGATTTTTTTCAAAAGTGTTTTTCTCAAATGTACTTTTGGTAATAAGTTTGGCTAATTAATTTGAAAAACACTTTTGAGCAGCAATTAGTGTTTGACCAAGCTTTAAAAAACTGCTTCTAAATGTATTTTTCTCAAAAATGCTTTTGGAGAAAAGCTATTTCTTTCTGCTTCCTCAAAACTACTTCTACTTGTCCTCAAAAACACTTTTTTCGTTTCAAAAACTTGACCAAACACCTTAATTTTAGAGGAAAAAAAAGCATGTTTGACAAAAAAAAGATATTTTGTCTCAAAAGAAGCTTGGCCAACCAGGCTATTAGTCAAATTGAATACAGGAGTCAACGAGCATTGGGCCAGAAGCGTTGTTTGGACATGGGCCTGGAGGAATGGCAAAATTCAGTGGTCAAGTCAACTGATTCTGGGCCTACTTTTAGCCCATTGCGCTTCAAAATATGTCAAACTTCTCCTGGGCCGCAGGATTAGTTGGGAGTCTTGGGACTACCTCGACACACACATGACGGGTGAAATTCAAAAATAGCCAGATTTATAAGTGGTCATTTAAAAATAGTCACAATTTAAAAAATAATCGAAATTTGGTCACTTTTCATATAAAGATATATTTGAACGAAAATATTATTTAAAATCCGAAAAATTCTCCAGCATATTATACTGGAGTTCCAACATAAGTATACTGGAACTCCAGCATATTATACTGGAGTTCCAGCATAATATACCGGTTCAAGATAATATGCTGAAAATTCATACACAGGTGCTCCACTCTCCAGTATATTATGCTGGAACTTTTCACGTGTTAGAGTTCCAGCATAATATGTTGGAACTTCATACACAGGTGCACTGATCTCCAGTATATTATGCTGAACTGGTCCCTGTTGCAGCAAAATAGTAGTTATTTTTCAATGACTTTACAAACACTGATTATTTTTGAATGACCAGTGCAAAAATTGATTAGCCCGTACTATTTTTACACACATGACACCTATATATGCTTGGTACTAAAAAAATGGGGAGTAGAATAAATAACAGAGAACATCAAAGGAAAAGTTAGTGACACAAAGATGCAACTATTTCTATTTAAACCTATTTTTTCTAGTTGTAAACAAATAAAATAAGGATTGAAATTATATATACCAATAATCGGTCTAAAATAAAATCACACTATTATTGTAATTTTATCTATTGCAGTACGTAACACATACAATTAGAGTTGTGCTTAGATTGATGGAATCTTTCCACCCTTATCAGAAGTCTCGGCCGATTCGAGTCTTGTGTATGAAAAAAATTTTGTTAGCGAGTGCTTTTCCCGTAAATGGGTCTCACGCAATGCGAACTCGACTTACTCGAGGCCCATTGTAGATACCGAACATTGAATGGGAAATCAAAAAAGACATTAGTTATGTTATGGAAGTTACCAGTCCATTCATGATATACAAAATTACAACTAATTGATTCTTAAGTAAATGATACTATATTTCGCTAGAAATAGTTAAACTCATAAACCTGTTACACTTAAGAATTAAAAAGAAAAAAAACTATGACACTGACGATCTTTTCTCTTCCATTTCCTGGTTCCCAAGCAAATCATTGCCAGCCAACTAAAGGTAGGTAGATTGATTATAAAGAAATTAAACAGTTTCAAGTCGACACTTAGACGTCTTTAAAATGGTGTGTAATGAATCAACTAGGACGACAAGTAGATTTAGCTAAAATCAAAGTCAAATATGTATTGCCATGAAATCATTTATAGCTAGCTAGAAATGATTCTGTGCACACTATACGCAATTTGAGAGAAAGACCAAGTAGGGCATAGCTACAAGTCAATTACGTACACAGATCTGGGTCTTCTTAATTCCCCTAACAGAACTTACTATTTTTAGTAAGTAAACAAAATCTCTTACCTCTTCTATCCAATCAAACCATTTCAATTCCCCCAAACCCTCTTACAACGTACTGCCAAAACCCAAGCCTCACATTTCTCAGAGATTCACCACTTTGCCTTAGCATCATCCTACTCGTCATCAAGAAGAATTAATTGTACACATGTCTGCTTCAGTTTCCCTTTTTCCCATTTTTTCATTTTCTAACAAGGATGATGTTCACAACATTTTGCACATATCTTGACTATTTTATTGGCAGATTGAGTGTAATTTTATCCAGTTATTTTTTTCACGAAGCATAAATATCTATGTGAAAATCATTAAGGTTTCAACAATACTAATTTTGAACCCATGATTGCAAAAAGCCAATCTATTCAGTAGTGAGAACATACGAATAATATTAGATCTATCAAAATTTAATCTTGAACTTTTTATCCTTGGGTACCTGCTATATTTTCTACCAGAACAGGTATCAAATAACCCTATCATTATTAATCTTTTGTCTTTGGTGGAACTCAACGAGTTCAATAATCAATTAATAGGCGAGTGAATGAGTGGCCCAACCATGGACGGATTGGGCGGGTTAAATGGGTTTGGGTTTAAATTGACACCCCTACTGATTATCCATAATTTTCACTCACGTTATAATTAACTTGATATCCCGGTGAGGAGGTGTGAGAGGTTGACATTGGAGGGCATACTCAGAGGTAGAGTTAGGCCAAAGAAGAGGTGAGGAGAGGTGATTAGGCAAGACATGGTGCACCTTCAGCTAACCGAGGACATAACCCTTGATAGGAAGATATGGAGGTCGAGGATCAGGGTAATAGAGTAGGTAGTCTAGAGTGTTCATAATAGTAATTGGCACGCAGTCTCGCTTTCTGTTGGTAGTAGGTTTTTATGACTAACCATTGTTGATCACCTTATTATCTTGTTGTTTTATTCTGTTTTTATATAGTTTTTTGGTACTGTCCTTTCGTGTTTATATTTTCATAAATGCGATGCTTATGCTTTTCCGCGGGAGACATCGTAAATAGTTAAATGTTTGATTCCCCAATTGAATGAGGAACCGATTGAATGGGACTTGCTTATCCCTTATTCATATCCGATTTTTCTCTCTTTCTTTTTCTGAGCCGATAGTCTATTAGAAACATTCTCTCTATCCTTACAAAGTAGGGATAACGTTTGCGTACACACTACTCTTCCAAGATCCCACAATATGAGATATATACCGGGAATATTGTTATTATTGTTGTTGTTATAATTAACTGCTAGGCAACATTCTTGAACGCATAATTTAGAAAGATCACAACCTGGTTTGCATTTTTTTTATCCTCCTCTTTTGCCTAAAACATTCTCTGCATGATTATAATAAAAACCAACTGCCAAAAAGGAAGAATAAACGTGCTTAGCAATAAGGGTTAGGAGTGAAAACCAAGAGGCACGCTTTGGATTGAATCAAGGAGACAGGACCACTGACTAGGATTCACAAGTACTAAGAGGATGTCCCTTTTGTGCGTTGTTTTTCTGACTGCTTTTACATTAAATAATTAATTAAGGTCCTCCCTTTTCTAAGATCTCTACAAAAAAGTGAAGTCTCAAGTACAAAACTCGAAATTAAATACAACTAAACGTGCAGGTATAAAGTGGTTTAAGCTCCCGATCATAATCATAGCCCTTATTATTACTTAATTATGGCCTTTATTTCTAATTCATGGACCGGCCCTACACGTTTTCTATTATGGTGGATTTCATTATGATGCTCATAATTAAGGGAGTTACTACCAATTACAGAAGCTTTAAAGTATGTAATAATGAGTTCATGATGATGAAAAGGATCAACGATCTTTAGGCGCAGTAAGATGATTCAAGAGTTATATCATGATGAAATAATGATGAGTCCCACTGTATATAAGTCTCTCTTTTCGAAAATATATTTAACATGCATTAACAGCATAAAATATTACTCTCTTTTTTTATTGACAATGTAAAATATATTTATACTAGGTAAATTTTTGTAATAAATATTAATTGATCTATAACCCAGTAAAAACAGTAATAATTGTTATCACGGTTAAATTCAGTGATATACTGTAAAACGATTCACTGTTAGTTTTATATAGTAACTTAAATTAAATCCTTTTAAATATGGTTGACGTATACATGATTTTTCCCCCTCTCACAAATTGACTGATCAAAGCATTTTTTTCTCTAGTCTTATATCCTAACAATAAGACGTAGTCGAATTTGTTATTTTTTAAGACTTACATGTGGGAAGTTATCATACCAATTGAACAAGCCCTTTTTTATTCCATGCAAAGACATAAAATTATCAAATTCAACGTACGCAGAAAAAATATAATTCTAAATCCCATCTGCTAGAAAACTGAGGGGAGGAAGAAAAAATTAACCTCCGTCAGCAGAGTAATAACGACAAAAACAAAGGGAATAACAAGAAACTAAAAAGGTTTTTACACTACAGATTAGTAATTTATTCTCCTTTCCTCTTGAACAATTTGTTCCGTCAGTAAAATAAAATAAAAAACCACGTCAACTCTTGGGACCATGAATTGGATTAGGGTTTTTGGAGAGGAAAATGTGGTAATTGCATGGGAAATGGATAGTTGAATGGTATTGAAGAGAAAGGATCTTGTTTTTGGCCTATGGCTTCTAAAGCTTTAACCTGTGACCTTAAAAATTTCAAATAATTTGCTGCCTCGTCAAGCATTGATGCTGTATCCATTTTGCTTCCTCCTGGAACTAGCCTCTGCAAAACCCTAATTCTTTCGCTTATTCTTTCTCTCCGTTGCCTCGCCGCAACCGTCTGTGGATCCGTTGATATTCTCACGTTCTTCCTCTTGGGCTTTTCCGGTGCTTCAGGCCCGAAGTTCACGGGCCTGAATGCAGCGGCCCGGTATATCATTTCTTTCATTTGAGCAATTGCCTCTGGATCAGGCTCTTGATCTATTGAAGATGCCGATGAGCTAGCTTGTTGAAAATTAATGTTCGATGAACTTGGACGTGGCTTATTGTAACTTTCTGTTATTAACCTCGGCTTCTTGGATTTGGATTGCTTTTCTGAAATGAGCTGAAAATTACCACAATCTCCATTTATCGAATCTGAGTCGAATAGATTGAACTCACTCGGAGAATTCTCAAGAGCTTGGTTGTGGCTTCTCTTGTTATAATTATGCTTTGGAGATGATTGTGACACCGTCTCGTCGAGCTCATTACCATTGATGGGCTTGTACGGTTTTCGTTTTCTTTCTTCTTCTTCTTCAACTATTTCATGTCCAGACGGACAGGTCAAAAGCTGTTGATAGCCTGGCGACTGCTTCAGAGCTTGAGATGAGACATTGTGTGTAGACTCACCAAAAGAGTTGAAATTCCACAAGCTTTTCGAATTATCAGCAAAAATCATGGACATGCCATCATCTTCGATTGACGTGTCCGTGTTGTTGGTGGTGGTGGTTGCTGAGAGTAGGCAATCAAGGGATTCCAAAGAGCATGTGTTTGAGAGTAGTTTAGGTGATGGCTTAATCTCCTGGACTTGGCCATTAGAGCTGAAATTCGCCATTAGACCATTTAATGTCATTGGATTACTATCACTGATGTAATTAGGCATATTTAGTATAAGGGATGAAGAAAAGCCATTTTCAACACAATCTCGGCTTAGATCTGCTGCTGATTTAGCAGCCATAGAATCAGCAGCCAATCTTACAGCAGCTTCTTGACGCTGTGGCATGTTCCAATTAGAAATTACGTGTATTGGATCAAATGAAGCTCCAAACTCCTGAAAAACTGGACTTTCATCCCAATTCAAACTCTCCATCGATACTATTCTTGAAATAGTATAAGACCACTAGATCTTCAATACCTGAAACATATGAGTCGTGGATTAATGAACTTTTCAACTGAACCTAGTATTTTATTTAAACGGAGCGAAAATGTGTGTGTTTGTGAAAAAATACTAAAATCCATCAAAATACTTAGTTTTGAACCCATATTTAGTTGCAGATGCAATGGACTCAATGTGGATAACGAAAATATTGAACCCATCAAATTTAAATTTTGGATTAGTGGATAAGCTTTATGATCTAATCGAATGAAATTTTATATAAAAAAAAAAAGAAAATTACAATTAGCTGCAGCCTGCTGGCGAAAATGATGGCCTTGTGTGATAGACTGATGAAATTTTGAAGGGTTTCTGTATTTAGAATCACAGCTTTTAGTAAAACTCAGAAGTACCGGCTCTAACAACCATATTCTTGATTCATATAATCGGAGATAATATACAAAAATAGATATTGCTAACGTCAGTTTTAGCTACTAGCTATATATACAATTTGTCAAGTTGTATAAAAAGAGAAGCCATCAGAATCTCGGAACTGGTCAAAAACTTGCAGAAATGAAAAACTAGCAAAGGGAAAAAGGGCAAAAAAAAACGGAGCAGAAGATGACATATTTACCATATAACAGAAAACTGCAAGCTGTTGTGTGAAAGAAGAGTTAGTTTTAATTTAGCTTAGCTTAGGCAACAATATTGGAATGCCAAACTTCTTGACTCCTTTATCAATATGTTGGTAGGAAGACATTAGCTAATTATATATATCAAGAGGAAGAAAAAGGAGTTGTATTAGTTTGAATTAAATAATATTGGTAGTACTTGTAGAAATAAAATACTCCATCCTCCGTTTTAATTTATGTGAACCTATTTAACTGGGCATGGAGTTTAAGAAAAGAGAAGACTTTTGAACTTGTGGTGTAAAATGAGGCACATATATTCGTGTGGCTATAAATCATTGCATAAAGGTAAATTATTTCCAAATAAGAAAATAAGTCATTCTGTTTGGCACGGACTAAAAATGAAATAAGTTCACACGTGTGACACGGAGGGAGTATATATGTACATAGTTGAAACAGTTGACAGGAGAAGTAATGTTTTTTTTTAGGAGAAGATAAGGCTTTTTGGTCAGTTTTGGTGGGGCTGTAAGAGTATAAGTTTTGCAGATGGGGAGCATGAGATTTTTGAGATGCGGTTTGAATTTATATTTGATTATTCATTCAGTCAGTTGATTGTTGTTTTTTCTTAATTAATTAAATTATTAAACGTTTTAGGAATTGAGAAAAGCTCTGACCACCTCCTTTTTGGTTTGCTTAGTTGCTCAGTCTGTTTTTCCATGCGTGCTGTTAAACAAAAAAAAATTCATCTCCTTTCAAAAGACTCCCACTAATCACAGCTTTAATCATAACATTTTTGTTTTCCTGTGACTTTTTACTTTATAGTAAAAGTAATTTCAAGGTCACCGAGGGTCAATCATACCCTTTTAATTGCTATGGCAGATGAAAAGGTACTTTGTTGAGGGGAAAAAAGAGAGATGAAAAAGGTTCTTTTTCTTTTTTTAGTTGGCAAAGAGTAAAAGTAATTTCAGAAAAGCAAACAAAATCCACCGAAAAAATGAAAAGAAAAAACACACAATTAACATGATTGGTATAATTTGGTAGTTGGTAATACTAAATAAAATGAAAGGTAAGAATTGTCTAAAATCATACTATCTGTCAACTAATGTGAGACATTATATATATAACATTAGCAAACTAATTATAAATACCATTATGAATATATATGATCTTGGACAAGATAAATATTTGGAATTATTCAATGAAATATATATATATTTGGTGAATTTTAACTTGTGATTAGGGGTGTACATGGATTGGATTGGTTCGCATTTTATCAAAACCAAATCAAACCAATTATATCGGTTAGGATTGGTTCGATTTTTCGGATTTTCGGGTTTTTTTTTGTTACATAAATATTATTCTTATCTTACTTTGTTAAAGTTATAGATAAAGTTTTGATAAGTGAATATATGTTTAGTAAATATTGAAAAAATTGATAAACATATGATGTATTAAAATATTCTATTGGGAGAATATTTTTAGTAATACATGATAGTTATTCTCTTAGTCGTCTAACAATAATTGCCGTTAATGTACGCTTTCAAGGTTAACACATGAGAGGATCTCAACTATTTCAATATTTTTTAAAGAAAATTCAATATAAAGTCTTAAAAGAGTATATAGAAATTATATATTTATATGTCGGTTTGGTTCGGATTTTTTTACTCAATACCAAACCAAGTCAAACCAAACCTCGTCGGATTTTTTAATCGGTTTGGTTTGATTTTTCGGGTTGGTATGATTTTCCGATTCGGTTTGAACACCCCTGCTTGTGATGATATGTTATTTACTAATTACCAGATAATCAATTGATTCTTTTTTATTTATAATACTTTACTAAGTGTATTACTTGTATATAAATATTATTTATATCGTAAGTGTATATAGAACTTAAATTGTATCCTAGAGATTATGGACTTGGAGAACAATTAGAGTTGTAATATATATTTCATCCGTTCACTTGTATTCTGAAAATAGATTTTTAATTTTATTTGTCACTTTTAGCATATAAAGATAAGATAATTTCTCTTTTTATGTTATACCCATAGTATTAATTACTCATTTCAAATTATTTTCGCAAATCCATTAAAAATATACATCAATTAATATGAGTATCATGGTAAATTATACACTTCATTGGGGTATGCAAAGTCCATAGTGAACAAGTAAAAGTAAACGGAGGGAGTAATAATTATAACTTTACATGTATTTTTGAGTTGTAGAACTTAATTCAGGAAAAGTTCTTCCTTCCTAATTCATTATTCACAACTTCATGCCACTCAAGATTTCGTAAAATAAAATAAAACAATGAACTTATATTATATACTAGTAGAGTAACATTAAGAAAGAATAATCAATCTTGCAATGTTTGTGTAGGTGTGATAAAGAAGTAAAAGAAATGGCAGTAGTGGGATAGTTCAGGAGGGAGAAAAGAAAGATATTGGTAGGCAAGCAAAATGGTTAGGAGTCAGAACTCAGAAGCTAAGTGAAGATAACAGAAGCTGAGCAACTTGTTTCCTATGACTTTGTCTTTTTCTCTCACTCCCATTATTCTTCCTTCTATATATATATATTTTTTATTTTTTTTTATCTTAGAAAGAGAAGAAAATATCGAAGGTTTTGAGCATCTAAATCTCTGAATCCTACCCACATGCGCCCCATCATTACAGCTCAATGAATGGGTTGCCATAGCCAATTTGCTTCTTTCACCCCCTTCTCTATTTCATTAAACTGATTTATTTTTCCTACTTGTTATTGTCAACGCTCATGTTTTTCTTCGCCTTGTAGTTTACTTGTTTCCTATCCTATACTAAATTATAATCATTTGACACCAATAAGCTAAGCTCGTAACAATAATGTGATCTATGCCCCCATTTGATACTTGCGTATAAGGTATAACTTTACATTGTAGCAGAAGATCCCTCCTTGTTAGGTGTTTGTCCAGATTTTCTTACCATAATTGATTTTTCTATTTCTTGAAGGAAAGGACAATATATTTATCATAATTGGGTTTTTCTTTTTGTAGAAGAAAATTATAATTCTTTTATGTTTTGCTAGTCCTTTTTCTTGTAGGAAAATGTTTGGACTTCTATAGATTGAGGATCCTTCCTTCTCATTCAGTAGTATCCGATCCACAATGTAACCATATGGTGTTTGAGAGTCGTGTTTAAGAGGAGAACTTTATGGGACAAGTGTTAGTGTGCCACTAGTGTTTGCCTCTTCGTGAGGTTGTTCTCTCGTTATTTTCTACTCTCTTTTATTATAGTGGATTGCTCATCACCGTCGTGGACGTAGGTCAATTGACTGAACCACACTAAATGTTTGTGTCTCTTTTGGTAGATTTCTCGTTTGTTGTTTGATTTATCGTCGTTCAATTGTTGCGTTACTAATTCCCGCATGACACCTGCCTTTTTCGGTCCTAACACTCCCCTCCCCCTCCCCTTTTTTTTTGGTATAATAACACAAATGTGCTCTAGCCAATTCGTTAAGCACCTTAATTATTTCATCAATTAAGCATTCGCACGGAATGTCATCTGCTCACTGGAATTAAATGGTTGTCTTTCATAATTTTCATCCCACTTTATTTACCAATAATAAGTAGTTGTAACTTTTTTCTTTCTTTTTGGCGAAAAAATGGATAGTTTTAGTAAAGATAAAGTTAGCCAACTAGGGCATTCTATTTTGCAAATGAAAGACAGAGCGAAAGAGCGAGAATTCGGTTTGGATGCAACAATAAAACAGAAATGTGATCTGCACGTAACAGCAATTATAGATGTTAGTTGGACGAGTTTCCTACTTTTGTTTAATTTAATCATTTTTAGTTTAAGTTCAAAATATTGACGGTGTAAAATATATTTGACTAATTGTAAGGTAATTATATTTAAATCTTCACGATTTCATTGATAATTTTATAATGATAACTAATATATTATAATATTTAAATTAAACTGCCCAATTTTTATATATATAATTCATTTTATAAACAACAATGCATAAAACATAAACTTTATTTTAACAACTCCTACTTTAATGCACGTACAGGTCATGAATTTAAGTTGCTTCAAACCTCCAAAGCTTGTGTCATTTGTCCGTGGGGCTATCAGAAGTTTCCCCGAGATAGAATCCAAATGATGTTTGGATTTTAGTTGGAGTAAAAGACAACTCCAATAAATTAAACCAGAACAAGAAAAACAATGTATAAGTGGACAAAATTGTTATTAATTATGGCTATGCATGCATCAACAATAACGGTTTACAAATTTTTTTGTACCAATTCTTTTTCTCTTTCTCTTTCTCTTGCCCGTCAAAGTTTTAAATATATATCTTAGTATATATTACATAATTACAACAACATCAATGTTAGTTCTGGAGGTCGAACAGTTTTTTACGAAATCTAATAAAGGTCTATTCACTTAATATCTGCATCCTAATTAATTAAGCGTCCAAATACCTTGTTTAGTTTAGTTAGTTCAAATATTGTCCGTGCTCATAATGTTTAGATAAAAGCTTTTCGATATAAAAAAATAATTACATGTAATCATCAGAAAATTAGTTCTGGATCTAGTTCATATTTCCATTTTAATAGTTTGTATTTGATTAAACTATTAAGAGAAGAAGTGAAAGGTAAACTGAATCTTGGACCGCAAAATACAAAATTTAAGGGCATAACATCTAACGAGGGAAAAAGTTAAAGCTGCATGGATGAAAGCATTTTACCATCCGAAAATTGAGTAATAGCTAAAGGGTATTTCGCTTTACAGGAAAAAGAAGCAAAAAAAGGTAATTAAGCATACGAATAATCATAAGTACTTGAGTTGTTCGGTTAGAAATAAATGGATCATATTATATTGAATTAAGTAGTGACACTTACTTCTAATTCTTCGGAGGACTATTATTACTCTACTATATATAGTAGGGACCAATTTTTTATGTGTTGTCCTGAATTATAGAGATGAATCTGGAAATTTTCTCAATTTTAGAAGGTGTAACTTTGAAGGGAAAAATATAAAATTGATCGATCGGCCAACGTTAATTATATCCGCTAGCAAACGTGTACATAAAATGTATATATCTATATATATATATGTGTGTGTGTCGGTTATTATTATTTTTAGATTATATTATATATATAGAAAAGAGAAGAGGAGGTTGACCAAGGGCATAATGGTCATTATATTAGTTCATTGTTTGTTTGTATACTAGGCTCAAAAGTTTGGTTGTGGGCACGTGGCCGTACTACTAAATTCTTTAGGCGGACCCCACTTTCCATTCAACTTTCATTACCTTCATTAAATGCATTACTTGATTGTTATTATTATTATTTTTTCAATAAGTACTTTTAACAAGAAAAATTATCTTCTTGGTAATTTTATAATTCAAATGTTCACCAAAATAAAAATACTATGGTAACATACTAGAACAAAACATTATTTACATGGTATTATTGATTAAGTATTTATTATTTAGAGTAATCGAGAGATTGATTTATTTTTTATATTATGTCATTAAACTAGAACAAAATACACTCTTGTTAAAAATTCTTAAGAATTAAGAATAACGATTATTGTTTCAAAGAACCAAAAAAATACTTTTTCATCAACTATTTGGGACTAAAATTAATATGTTTTATTATTCAAATTTTGATTAGTATAAAAAGAAAAAGTAATACATTAACATAACTGAAAATACTAAAAGAATAAAATTATATATCAATTTAAACGATGAGAAAAATACATCAAGACTTATTTTTCTATTGACTTTTTAGTCAATATTTTATAGTATTAATTTTAAGTTTGGTGATGCAAAAAATTTTCAAAATAAAAAAGTGTAGATCCTATGTAGAAATAATTTAAATTGTACTTGAACTATTATCTAATCATGTATAATAAAGTATCAAACTTTGACAAGTATTACAAAGTGATTAGTATAGTAATACGATTTCAGAAAAATTAAAATACACATAGTGCAAAAGATAAATAACAATACAGGTAATCGTGTATCTATACGTTATTACACAAAAGCTTTTTCTCTTTCTTCTTTCTCTGATGGTGTTGAAAGTGTGTAATTAGCAATAGACCAAAAAATATTAAAAGGAAGAAAATAAGGAGAAGAAAAAGGAAAATAATAATTGGGCCCGTACATTGCACGGATATATCATCTAATTATTTTTAGAAGTGATTATACATTTGTCAACTTTGAAATGAAGGTAGTACATCTAATTTGGGCCTAATTAAGGAGTGGTTCGGCCCACATAAGAAGGTGGTCCAGCCATCCACACGTAAATGCCAGCATCCAAATCAAATGCCGCTCTAATCTCTAATATGAGTTGTCAACTTGTCGGCTCGATGAAGTCACTTTCAAGCCGGTCGATCTAACGGCTCGGCTTTGCCCACTGGGACCCACAAATGCCACAATCGTATCGTTTCTACTTTCTACCATAGTAGAAGTACTATAAAATTCTTATCCTTGAGGTCCGCACGTGAACTCAATGCCTTCAGTACACGTGGAAGGAATTTAGTGGTTGTTTACAATACCAGATAGGCATCTCCCACGAGGGAAATCAATCAGAGCTGCTGATTAGGACCATCAGATCTGATCATGAGAATCCCATTGATTCTCTCTCTCTAAATTACTAGCATAAAAACTATTGCTTTGTTTAATTTATTAAAGTATTGTTTGACATCAGCAGATGATGATGATTAGCAGTACTAAAATTAGTTTAATCTTAATTCTCATGAGTCATGACATCAGTCAAATTACTTGTTTAGGTTATCTTCTTAGATTTCCTTCTATTCCGAATCATTTTGGTTTGTAAAAGATGAGTTGACATTCCTAAATCCATTGTAATCTAGTAGTATTTGTTTCGTTTTAACGATGACTTAAAGACGAATTATAAGTATCTAAGACACTGGCTTAATCATTGATTAGGGATGCCAATAACATGCAATAGAAAGTTCCAAAAAATTAGTCTTTTTGTTTAAAAACTGATTGGAGTGAAATAAGAAATTAGTCGGAAAGCACCATAATTAGGGGTGGAGCTAGGTGGAGGCGACGGGATTCAATTGAAATATACCGCTAAATAGGAAATAATAATTTTATTATTATATATACTGTTGAATTTCCTCCAGATAAGAAAGATCCAAATGTAGTGGCAAAAGATAAATTAACTCTCTAACAACAGTAAGTCCTATAAAATGGAATTAATGTGGTAATAATATGATCAGAAATCAACTGAATTTTTTTAGGTGAATTCAAATAATACATTTGATCTAGGACGAATATTAATTAAATAACCTGAACAACAAATACATAAAGTTAACCCAACTTACTTATAACTGAGGCGTAATCGTTCTTTGTTTGTTGTTGTCTTCGAATAGTTCGTCTCCCATTAGATTGAGTTAAATGTAGAAGATTTCAAGTCAATTTCGAGCCATAATAGGATAGGTACTGAGTCCAACATTAGCCAATTTGAGTCATATTAGACCAAATTGGTCAGAGTGAATGCCTTTAAATGGGAGTTGGCCCATCATCGCCAACTTTGCGGAGCTGTTTTTAGTTCGTGCTACCATTTACTAGAAATGAAGAACCACAAGTCGGCAAGATAGTACATAAAGAGAATATAGGGGAGGGCCAACAAACAATTCAATTCTCTGTATTCAATTTCTTTTGCATTTACAAGTATTGTTGTGTATATGCATTGTACAGTACCCAGTGTCAAATTCAATGACCTTAGTCCCCAACGACTTCTTTTGTCCGAATCCCTCAAAATAATCAAGTAGTCATGTGGAGAAGGGGGGACTAGGTTTATCCCTTTCACAACGTTCTGTCACTTTCTCCAACATTTTCTAGAACTTAACCCCATGGCTCCACTACAACAGTTACAACTGGTAGTATTAAAATCCATTTCTGTTCCAGTAGTATACGTAAAATTCCCAAGCTGGCCACTCCTTGGGCATGACAATGACCCCTAAAGCAAAGAGATCACTCTCCACCAACCAAGTTCACATTTGACTAATAAAACAATGCCTACCTTGTCAACGCTAAAATTCTAACCATCATCGTCAAAATATTCTTACGATGACTCCGGAAAGAGAGGCAATAAGGCACTAAAATACATTCAAATGGGTGTGCATAAACCAAGTGCCGAGGATCTTTGTAAACAACCTCTCTAACTTCACAAGAAAGGGGGTAAAGTCTACGTATACACAACCCTTCTCATGCTCTTGTGGTGTGCCTAAACCAAGTCTAAAACTCTTTACCCTGCTATCAAAGAATAAGACCAGCAATGGTCTTTTTCTTTATAATACGTGCATGCAAGAGATTCTATTTAGTGCAAGCTGCAAAGTGAAAGTACGGAATCAAACTCAGTTTCATTCGCGCCTAATAAAGCAATACGAATTTAACTTCAAACATATGCATTCATTTAGCACCCCGTCCAATGTGAGATGAATTGGTATATCAGATCAGGGTTCATCTATTAGCAAAAGAAGTGAGATATGTCACTCAAGTTTGTTTAGCGTGACAATGGAGTAATAAGAATGCAAAACTTTGGCTTCCAGGTGCAGCAGAAGGGTCAAAAGTATGTCATAACATCCTGCCCCTCAACATCGCTTCTGCTTTCATTACCTGCTTCAGGGGTCCAATGATGAAAACCTGATCAAACGGGGAAGATTGGTGTTATACATAGCAATCAACACCCCAAATCCATAACAAAAAAAAAAGAAACAAGCCATCATTCTAGTTAGCTTGCACTTTACTTTGTTTCCCATGCTGATATTTACGTGCTAAAATGCAAGTCTCGAGCAGGCATTCATTTTATCAGAGCAAGGCGAATAAACCCTGGGATGTGTTTATTTAATAGTCATGTCGTAGCGATTAACAAGATGCAAGTAATACCTTTTCTTTTCTTTGAGAAGGTAGCAGATAACAAGATGCAAGTAATTCTAGTCAAAGTTTATTATTTTAGTGATGAATTATAGTATTGCGAGTTCTTTTTAGATTTGTTAACTTGTTGGGAAGCACACAGTGATGAACTTGTATTATGCAATTGTAAATTATTTCTTTAAGGCTAAAAGTCATTTATTGATTTGTCTAAAACTTTGTTGAATCTCAAACCAAATTCAATAATGAAAAGAGTAGTCTTTGAATAGAATTTCAAATTGTAGTACTATAAAGTATTTCAAGATTTCAAGAAGCACAGATACATTTCTTTCTAAGCTGATATTCCTCCTTTTAATGTTTGGGTTGTTTCGGAGGGTATCATTGCTTTATATAAGCTTCACCCTATACTAGGCAATGCCCCGTCTAACGACCCCACAGTAATCACATAGACCAATGTGACTCTTTGGCTAGACAACAGCACCAATGTAAATTATCTTGCAAATGTAATGATATTACTAAAAGTTTTTTTTCTTTGAAACGGATGATAATGCTAAAAGTTAAAGAAAGTTGATGAATTTAGCGGAAGGGTCGGTGGGATCCCGACCAACTTCCTCCCTAGCAATGTATGTGAATGGGGATAAGTACACCAGAACTTAAGTGCTAATTTTGAACAGCAAACTTGTAAATGAATTGGCCTACAAAATTAAAATCATACGAGAGGAAGAAGTACAATGTATCCCTTCCTTATATGAATGACAATCTACTTCAGGTAAAAATTCAAAAGTACGGAGTTACATGTTTAAATTTACCAACCTTGTCTGGTGTCCCCTTTAATCCACCGATTAGGATTTCTGCCCTGCAAAATGTTTCATATTAGGACCCACGAAACCAGCAAACAAGAATAATGAAAGGGAAAGAGTATTACTTGCATGATTCTTTGATTGACAAAATCGAGGACCCTTTTCTACCAATAATGCATCCCATTTTCCTGGGTGGCACATCAAGTACTGACAGAATCTCCTCTTCCAACGAATCTCTTTCCACATTGAGGAACTCTGACAGGATGAATCACAGTTTAGCAGACATGCACTAACATTTTATTGGTTAAGATCATCTCACAATTTGATAATATACAAACTTTCACAAATTAAATTTTCAAAATTATGTCCTATTTTAAATTTGTATAGGCTATGTCAGTCAGCCTTCCACCTACATGCATCACATCTGATACTTCTTGTGTTATACCTTTGATGGGGCAGCTTAGAGGTGATTAAACTAGGATAAAATCAGGACAAGGCCGCAAGGCCTTAATATAGTTATGAAGGATTAGAAACTTCTCCAATTACATAAGAGAATATCCAAACAAAATAACATGTGAATTCTGGTATCACTATGTATTCATGGCCTTGGTGGACAGCTCGAGATCACCTGGAATGGAAGGGATCGCTGGCCAATCAGCATATCCATTGTCACTAATGCAGAAACACCGACAACAAAGTGAACCACGAACTGCAAGTCTCCACAATGATTGTTCACTCAATTTCTCCATCATCTTATGGAATATGTATGGAAGAAAGAGAACATCATCAGCAGCCGCACGGACCATCAGCTCAGATAATGGTCTGTAAGTCCAAAACTGAGGATCCTGTAGAAGAGGAACCAAGCAATGTGATTCTACAAGGTACATAAGCAAAGACACTGTCCATAAAAGGGATATCTAAGCTGGAAAGAAGCTCCATATAGTTAATCTAATACTAAAATTAATTTGAGAAGTGAAAAGTTGCCATCATGTATAACTGCGCAAAACCTGAAGCTTTGGGGCAAGCATGTTATCAAAATACAAGACCATTTACTTGGATCAGCAACTATTTTGAAGAGCACATATAGAGTTAATTGGAGCAATAAACAACGAAAATCTTGTCGAAGAACTCATCCCTTGCCAACTCTAAATACTAGGTGATTATTTGCCCATAGCAGGGATTTGGGGGATGGCTTAATTTTTTTCTTCTAATTATTCTTTTGTTTGGGGGTGGGGAGAGGCATAGTAAGACTTTGGTTTATTTTCTCACTGTGTTAGTTCCTGAAGACTACTTGTTGCCAGGTGCCTGCTTGGTGATTCTTTCCACATATAATTCATCTTGTTTTTCGACTACCAAAGTCTTTGAGAACCCCTTGGCAAAAGGGTCAAAGAACTTTCTCAAAATGATCTTTTCTCCAATAAAACTATTTAACTGTGGTCTGGGAATGATAACCAAGGATGCATGTTCCACATGGAAGGCATGTCAACTGAAGAAAGAAAGTGGTAAAATAGAATCCAATCTCCCTCAGAAGGGAACGGATTTCTTTTTTCTCAACGTATGATATACCTGCAATCACATAGAAGAGATAGAAAGGAAAAGGAAAGCCAATTAGCAACTTAATCTCTCCATGAACTTCTTTTTTACAACCTAGAAGTTTTCCATAGCAAGCTTTTTCTAGTCATCAGCATCATTAAAGTTCATTGCATGCCCTAAGTTTTATGAGCAAAAACAACAGGCAGAGAGAAGAGGTGGTTAGAGTTACAAGTTCCACTGGAAGTGCAAAATATAGTTGAGGTTATATTGTGCTGTGCACCGTAGAATTTTGCTTCATTTATTTTCGCTCTTTACATTTTGAAGTTATGAACTAGCCAGAAAAATGTTAATTTTCCTTTAGAGATTCTTCTTCCTCCCTTCCCCACCTCAGTCCTCCCCACTAATTACATTACATGTATTCATTACCATGACAACTCACAATATGCAAACTAATTTGTTCCCTAGTCAAAGAATCAATTTCCAATGCCATCTCTCTAAATGTACGGATAACAATGTACAATGGTGTAAAGACATTCCTCAAAGAATGAGATGCAGTTCAAAGAGGACACTTTGCAATTCTTTTCCTCTCTTTTATGATTAAAAACCATAAGAGCAAGCATAATCAATGCCAAATCCGAGATAATAGCTGCCCTTGTTCAGCTGCCATTTTCAAAAATTACAAGAATTGATATTTTTGACCAAAAACCATAACCAGTGACATTTGGATATTTTATAGATTTTGCTTCTCAAAAACAAATCAAAACATTTCCAGGAATCAAAATAATACCAAACTTAGCTGGTCATCCAGAAGGAGTATTTGCATTTAACCACTCAACATTCATATACTTGGTGCAGTCACCACATGGGAAAAGATAAATAGAAGCTGAACAGGGACATAGTACCACAATAGCGTGGATCTGCAAGAAGCCGCACAAAGGAGATATGGTCATCCGATGCCCTCTTCTTCCCCAACTGTTCCTCTATCAGATAATATGCTATCTGTACAACATAGAAAAATAAACAGTCACTGAGTAGAAAAGCAACTTTGTTTTGCTGTTGGAAGTAAGTTAATGTTCAGGAGTGCTTTGCATTAAATATAACCATATCTGGAATAAGGAATCAGTGGAAATGATTCATTTTATCACACAAGATAGATTTTTACTGCATTATGGAAGAAGTTAACATCATCAGCAGCAACTAAAAGAAAAGCATCTCATTAATGGCTCATGTGCAGTCCTCCTTTCCAAATTACTAATGAAAATGTCATCGATCTGATGTCAAATCATCATATAAAGGTCAAATAAATAAGATTTCATCCGTTAAGCTTCTAAAATAAGATACCAACTGCAATCAGTTAGAGGTCACAAAAAGTGGTGCAGTAAATTAAACAAAATATAGCGAGAATATTATCTAGCTGAGTCAATGTAGAAATCAAAACTATCATGGCTGGGAAAAATCAGCACAATCCAGGTGATCATTAATAAGAAAGATATCTTACATATGAGGTAGTAGAAAGGAAAACATGCAATGAGTATGCAAAGGGCACGATTAAACAGCAAGAACGTAATGTCTGAATCACCTATAACTTCCGTTAAAAGACATCTAATAGGATAATAGGAGAAACTAGTAGCCAATAGCTTAAAGAAAATACCAGAAGCTAACCTGGGTATCCATAACATTGTGCAACTTGATATCAAACTGATAGTATAATGCCTGAAAAAGAAAGAGGAATTATATGTAACAAAAATGATAAAAGAGGGAAACGATAAACAAGGATTAGGAGGCTAAAAGAAGTTCTATAAGACCTCACTATCCCGTTTGCAGTCGTGAATAACTTTTGTGACATACGTAGACTCAAGAGCAGGCTTACAGGCATTAATCAACTTTTTCCCACCATGAATTGCATCAACCAGGTAAATAGCATACGGAAAAGCAAGCTGTCAATTTAAATGAGGAAAGGTCAACTAAAAGATGAATAATATGGTCAAGCGCCACTCAAAATTCTATGATAAAACCTATAAACTAGTGAAACTTCATGGAATCACCATCCAACGCCAGTCGCCAAAACAGTCAGTTTACACATCTTGCAATTTGTGCACTAAGATATTGGACTTAGGAGGCAGAAAAGACAAGCTTTAACCAATGCGCAAAATGGTTGAGCTTGGGTTGACAGGGGGCTTGGTACAAGCCTTGACATATGAAACCCGAGCATTGAATCCATTAATTTGGAAAAAAGCAGGTAATGAGTTTGATTTGGATGCCCAAGTCTAAAAGATAGGCAAGGGAAGTTTAGGAGATAATTGTCTGAATTCTGCACCTTGTAGCTATGGGTTTTTTTTTTTTTTTTTCGCTTTGCAAGAAAACAGATATTCAATTAAAGTTACTCCTAATAGACTAACACAAAGCTACTATTCAATAACATCAGAATATTGGCAGTTCAAGTGAGGCACAAAGTTGAAATATACTCAGAACATGCAGGAATTGACAAATACCTGCATAATACAGAGAGTTCCATATCGACAGAGGTCAACATCCTCGCAATCAAGTCCAACAACCAACTCATTTTTTGGGGAAGGGTTGAGAAATGTTGCTGGAAGTTGAGATTCATGGGTGACAATATAAATGGGTACTGGTTTTTGAACTACTTCATGATCGGCATGCCGCCAACCTGCTCAAATGCATGATTAAGTGATAAGAACATTAACCAGTAACTAAATTATTACAGCATACACATAAAAAGGGCAACGGACTAAATGCCCTGATTGGAGCCCTAATCATACCCCAAAACCAGTTACGACAGGAGAAGTGTTGGAAAATAGTAGGCTCACATAATTTACCACAACATAGTAGTAAAACAAAATATTGGGCATAAAAGACCACCTCACCTGAATTGGAGGACGGTAGAGGAATGTAAGTTTGGCGAGGACTAGGTGCTAAAGCCATATGATTGAAAATTTGAAATTACTACCAGCGCAATAATCAGTTTTAACATCAAAAACTTTTTTGTCTACAATTATACATTCATGTTCACAAATACTGCTGTTGTTGATGTTTTTATTCAATGGATATAGCCAAAAAAGAAACAGTGAAGAGGCTATAAAAACCTGCAGAATGGTACAATGCAGGCGTCTCTGCTCAGGGCATGCGCCAGAATGGCAATCAAGTCTTGAGACTTCTTTTTAAAAAGGAATTTATTCTAAAAGCAAAAATGTTTTTTTTTCTTTTTGCAAAGTAATGCTCTTAATTAATGTGATGAACAAGGTTTTTTAATGTTGTAAGGTTATTAATGTCACCTGTTATGAAAAGTTAATAAAAAAATTATTTTATAGGTAAGAAAATTTATAAATTTTGTTAAGATATAAAAATTTGAGGTGTCGTTAAGTTATAGACACAAACAATACTATTTTTTTAAATTTTAGTAATATAATTTAACTGGTTATATATATCTTATACGCGCGGTTGTAGACTGTGTGGTAGCCACTTGTTAAAGTAATATTTATTTTTTATCCAATATTTTTAATACTTAACAAAAATAGCCACTAATCTATTAAAATTAATATCAAAAGATAGTGTTACCTTTTCTTTTATCTCTTTTTCTCCACGACTTTAACTCAATTAAACTTCCAACTCCAGACGATTACTTGTACTTATGTGGCACTCAAGGTCATTGTGATATTTGACTCAAAGTTCACGTTAAAATCGCAGCACCAACATCATCTACAGTGACTCCTACTACTCCTGCAACCCCAACGTCTCCCTCGAATCCAAGTACTCCGACTAATAATAGTAGTCGTGCAACTCAATTGAGTCCTAATTCAAAACATACAAAAAAGTATTAAATATTTATATTGAATTCACAAGTAGTTCTGAACTTAGAATTTTAAGTTTAAAAAATAAAGATATGTAGTCCTGAACTTAGAGTTATAAGTTTAAAAGTTAAGGACAGGTAGTCCTAAACTTAGACTTACAAACTCATAAATTAAAGACAGCTAGTCCTGAACTTACAGTAACAAGTACAGAAATTAAGGGCAGTTAATCCTTAACTTAGAGTTACAAGCACAAAAATTAAGGACATGTAATCCTGAACTTCGAGTTCCAAGTTCAACTGTTAAGGACATGTAGTTCTGAACTTAGAGTTACAAGTTCAAAAGTTAAGGACAGGTAGTCCTAAACTTAGACTTACAATCTCATAAATTAAGTACAGCTAGCCCTGAACTTACAGTAACAAGCTAAGTTAAGAAAACTTAGTCCTGAACTTTATGAGCAGAAGCGTATTTTCGTCCGGACGAGTAAAAGTTTATTTAAAAAGTTGGTAAAGACTAAAGACATTTTAAATAGTGGTTTAAAAATAAATACATATCTTATTACTGGAGTGTAGACCACAACAGACACGCTCGATACACATCCATAATTTAAGATTGCTTCGACAGTAGTCATTAAATTACATTTGTCATTTTATAATCACTAAATTTACTATTGATTACTAAGAACATAAATTTGGTCGAATTAGATCTGCCCTGAAAACCATATGCTATGACATTATAGGATTAGAAGGTAATTGATCATGAAAATAGTTGTATGTTTCTATCAGAATTTGTTTCGGAGAACAAATCTTAAAATGAATCATACGTAATACTAAATGGAAAAATAGGTGGTCAGGGTGTCAAGAGCAGATATAGCTTTCAGTAGAAAATAGAAATACAAAGTAAGAATACATGTATAAATATCAGGAAAAATTTACCAAGTGGTTGACAACGGTCAATGGTACTACGTTTTTATTTAAAAAATTATTACATAGTGATAGGAAAAGGGAAAACAAGTAGTAATCTTGGGTGTGTTTGGTACGACAGAAAATGTTTTCCGTAGAAAATGTTTTCCAAGAAAATATTTTTTTGGAAAACAAATAGCAATCTTATTCATTTTTCGGTGTTTGATACGCAAATTAAGGAAAATATTTTCTCAAGGTTATTCTTAAATAATTTTGATACAATAAACATAAAGGCATAAACTTTCGAACCAGCAACCTTCCGAACCCACAAAATTCATAAATTTCTGAACCGCAAAACTTTCGAAACCGTAAAATTTTGAACCCGTAAACTTTATAATTTCTAAACACGTAAACTTCGAAACACATAAACCTCCGAACTCATAACTTTGAAAATTGTAAAATTTTGAACATGTAAACCGAAAGATGAATAAAGTAAAACTGGAAATATATTTTTTCTGGGGGGAGGGGAGGGGGGCAGTGG
>ML438231.1:1138-32957 GCA_005239525.1 Nicotiana knightiana | reverse complement strand
AAAAAAAAAAAAAAAGTAAAATTTTTTTTGGGGGGTTGGGGGTGGGTGGGTGTGGGGTGGGTTGGTGAAGGTAAGGAATAGGGTGGGGAAGGTTGAGAAAGAGTTTTGTAAAATGTTTTCTCTTCTCTTGATAGGGAAAACATTTTCCTCCAATTGGAGAAAAATGAGTTGATGAGGAAAATATTTTCCAAAACATTTAAGCCAACCAAACATAAAAAAATTAAAAAATACTTTCCGCCTTCATACCAAACATACCCTTTATTTATCGTTTTTTTCCTTATAATTTTGTTGAAAGTTGTTGAATAATTTTTAATCTTGTAATAATAGAGTTTTTTATATATATATAAAAAGGATATATATTATATTATATTAACTAGATGTCATTTAGCTTGTTAAGTACTACAAAATTCTCTACTCATTGGTGGATTATCACAAGCGATATTCTAATTTCCTAGTGTCTTTAGCATATTACAAACCGAGGTAGATAATGTTTTTTTTTTTTAAAATATTCTCCACATTGTTCCTTAGCTATCTTTTGGTTCACAAAAAGGGGTGGAGTTGCATGGAGCTTTGGCCTATCCCGACTGAGTTGCATAAAACTTTTGCTGGTGGCATCTTTAGCAAGTAGATGCGACACTTGGTTGCCTTCACGAAAATTATGACGAAGCACGGGGTCCTTCAGTTGGTGCATTGATGATCTGCATTCATAAACAATGTTAGAAAAGACTCTGTGATCATGAAGTATTGCATTGATGGCCTCTGTTGAATCCGTCTCAAGCTCAAGGGGTAGAAGTTTGAATTTTACGGCAACTTGAAGCCCCTCATATAGCCTGCAATTCAACGTGAAGGGGGTCGCAGTGGTTTGTTTTTTGAAGCCCACGATCCAACTCCCTGTGTGATCTCTGAACAGTCTTCTTGTTCCTAATTTTTTGTTATTCTTCTTGTATGATTCATCAGTATTAAGCTTATACCATTTTTTTGTGGGGAGCATGCAATTTTTTCTTGATCGAAATGTTGTGACATATTGATTTGTTTGGGGAGTTTAGATGAACGAGTTCTTGTGCTTGACTCATTATGTTATTTAGTGAGGGTGGTAGATTAGTATTGGTATTGTTTCTATTTCTTGAAATCCAAATGTCCCATAAAAGGAATGGGAGCAAGACTTCCTATACAACATTAGCCAAGGTTAAAGTGGGGGTTAAGTCCCTCAGATTAATGACCCAATGATTAGAGTCAGTAATCTTGTTGGTGTTGATATTAAGAGAGTTCCAAAAGCCTCTGACGTTTGGGCAGTATAGGAAGAGGTGGGTAATGTTTTCCACCTCCTTGCGGAAAATTGTGCATATTTGATTAATATTTACACCTATATGGTAGAGGTATTGACGACAAGGGATTTTATTATGGAGACATTGTCACATAAAGAATTTGATTTTGTTGGGGCAATGTAACTTCCATATCCAATTTAAGTCAAGATGGACTGGAGGGTAGTTTTTAATCAGTTGGTAACAACTTTTCGTCATGAAGTCCATGTTGTTGTTTAAGCTCCAAATAGGGTTATCATTATTTCCTCGTTTTAGGGGTTGAGGGATGGTGTTTATATTATTAATGATGGTAATGGGTAATTCAAAAGAGATTTTTGTTAAGTTCAAATTATCGTTGAGAAGGACATCCTTGATCTTGATATTGAATTCTTAATGTTGAAGTGGTCCTTCAATAACTTTTCTTAGTTTGGAAGAGTTGGGGATCTGGTTAGTGTCCCATATGTTGAGTTCGAGTAGGGAGCCTAAGAATCCCTTTCGAGCATGTATCACATCCTTTGAGGATACTTTTCCAAATAAATGAATGGTTTTTGATCCTTTTTGATCCATGTTTTTTTTATAAGAATATTGGCCCAAGGGGCCATAGGGTTGGTTAGAATCCGCCAAGTTAGGCCACTCAGTAACGCAATATTCTTGGAATTATGCTTTCTAATGTCAAGCCTTCCTAACTGTTTAGGCATTGGAATTGTTACCCAATTAATGAGATGCAACCTTTTCTTTTCTTTATTAGTCCCCCAAATAAAATTTCTATGAATTTGATCTATTTGTTTTTGAATTTTTGTTGGGAGGATTGTGTATTACATTGCATGATTTGGGATAGAATTTAATATGGTTGTGGCTAGCGTGGTTCTACCGGCTATGTTTAAGAATTTTGTTTTCCAATTTGACAACCTATCACGCATTTTATCTACGATGAATTGGTAGTTCGATGCTCTAGGGTTTCTATCATATATATAAGGAAACCTAGGTATTTTCCAAAAGAGTGGTTAATCTTGATGTTGAAGCCATTTACAATGTAATTGGGTGTTTCAAGCGTGCAATTTTGGGAAAATATGATTTTTTATTTTTGAAAGTTGATGGCTTGACCTGATAGGTTACAAAACAATTTGAGGCAGTTGTCAATGGTTTTGTAATTTTTGAAATTTGTCTTTGCCATCAGGGTAAGATCATAAGCGAAGAATAAATGGGATATGCTTAGGTCTTTGTTGCTCATGTGTATGGGATCCCATAAACGGGTGTCAACTTGATGGAGAATGAGTCGTGAGAGCATTTTCATGCAGATGATGAATATATATGGAGAAAGGGGGCATCCTTGCCTAATACCTCTATTTGGAGTAAAGAAATTTGTGGTAGATCTGTTAACTAGGATAGCAATTTGGCTAGTGCATATGCAACTCATAATTAAACGAGTTATTTTCGGGGGAAATTTGGAAGAAAAAAAAGCAAAAAGAAGGGTACGATGGATGAAAGACCATTCAAGTCTATCAAAAGCTTTTTCTAGATCTAATTTCAACATCATATTAGCTTTTTTGCCTTTCACTTTTTTGAATTGATTGCAAATTTCCTGAATAATCATAGCATTATCACAAGCTCTTCTTTCTTTAATGAAGCTGGCTTGAAAAGGACTGATGTTTTTGTCGATTAATGGTTGTATCCTATTTGCAATGATTTTGGTCATAATTTTATAAATAGTGTTACAAAGACCAATTGGTCGAAAGTTTTTTAAATTGTTGGCGTTAGGAATTTTTGAGATTAGGCAGATGTAAGTGTTGTTGATTCCTGCAAGAAGAGTTTGGTTTTTAAGCAAAGATCAATTACTGAATGCCCTAATATATCCCAATATTTCTGATAGAAAAAAGGATGTATGTCATCGGGCCCTGGAGCTTTAAAAGGTTTGAACGAGAAGATGGCATTGACTACCTCCGTTGGAAGTAATTTTCTGTCTAGGGTTGTAAGATCTGTATTATTGAAAATGGTAGGATCTTTTTTAATACTAGTCCAATTTGTTTCAGTGTGGTTAGTAGTGAACATATTGGGAAGTATGTTANTATATATGTATGTATGTATATATATTAGGACTGAACTATAAGACGTATAAAAAGTGTTAAGAAAAGATTTCACTTCTTTAAAAAGCTAGAAAGAAGAGTTGACAGAGGATAAAAAAAATAAATATATATATATATATATATATATATAGAAGGGGTAATAATTCTCAGTTCATAATTTTTGATAAGCAACATAATAACATGTCTACAGATTTTCGAGGGATAGTACCGAGTAGGACTTTACAACATAAGACTTACACAAAATATTTTTACCACATAATTTTACCTTATTTACCGTCGGTAATTTTTACGAGCATTTTTCTACGTAAATCTTATTTTTATCGTTTATTATTGGTATCAGAGCTAGAAGTTTTTGGACCACAACTTTATGAAACAACATAGTTTTACTAGATTTATAAGTTTCCACTATAAATTGATATATATTACCTTAGAGAATATTAGCAGTTATACATACTATATAGATCGGTCAGAAATACAATTAGCTCTTTGCGAAAGACCAGAAGCAGGCAAATTTAACAACCCAGAACTTAAAAATCGTATTATTTCAGAAATAGAAACATTCACCATGAAAATAGAACGCGAAAAAGATTATCTTATGACAATCAGAAATGAGATAAAACATATCCCATTAGGATAACTAATATTTATGAGACAACATCCTTTAACTAAACGAATAGCCTTTAGTTATTGGATATTAAGTGGAGTCTTACAAAGAAAAACAAAATTAAAGAAAATTTTAAAAAAGGTCAGAAATCTCTTAACGACAACTTTGGAATTAGTTGAACAGATACAAGAATCTGATTTAATAATTAATACATAACCTATTTATATAATAAAATATAGTATTAGTAAAGAAACAATATCTATTTTAGAGTGTGAATTACAATATATAGAAGGTGAAATATATTTGGAAAACCAACGAATAAATTTTTTGAAGAATAAGAAAATTTGGATATCATTAGGCTTATCAAAATAGATAGATTAAAGAACTTAGAATATTTAGATCTAAAAATACATCCAGAAAAGATATATAGAATATTAAAAGATAATTCGGTTATAAAGTGTAATTTTAATAGTGGAGAACATATATTACATACAGAAGATAAACAATACAATACGTTGATAGATTTAATAATTAACCTTAGCGAAAAATCTCACGAAAATAATAAAAGCATACTAAGAACACTAGAAATTGTAGAATCATTACAAATTAAACAGAGAAAGACTTTAGAAAAATTAGAATAAAATTTTGATTTCTTAAAATCTCAAGAACTAGAGATAGACAGGAAAATACAATTCTTAAATAATAAGTTTAACCTCGAAAAAATACCCACTAAAAACGAGATAGAAAAACTGGTTAAAACTATTACAGAAAAACCTAAAGAATTAGAAGTACAAACAAATAGAAAAAATAACGCATCAAGTAAAAGTATTAACAAGTGAGATAAGCACCTTAAAAGAAAGACTAGAGACAATAAAAGAAATCTCTCTTTCATGAACGATTTAGGACAGGTATACGAGAAAGTATTAAAATTAATAGAAAAATTCCAGTCTAACCCGAAGGACTTACAAAATACTTTCCTCAAGGAAAATCAGACCAAATACAAATAAAACAAAATAATACTATAATAGTATTACTCTTAGAACTTAATAAAAAAATAGATAAAATTATTAAGGACAAAGAATTAAAAATCGAAATAGAAAACCCAAATAATAGGGGTTAGAAGATTTAATAGAACAATTAAAAAAGGTAGAAATAACACCCCAAAAAGAAAAACTTAAATTAGTAAGGAAGCCTAAAAAATGGACACTTTTTCAAGTAGGACAAGAACAACAAATGAAGTAAGACCTAGAGTAAGTTTCTCAGACAACATAATAGGTAATAATATGCTAACAAGAATCCTAACCAGGAAAGAACAAGAAGAAGAACAACAATTAGACGAAATAATAGATATAGATAAAGATATACAAATATTTCAACAAAATCAATTGAGACTACTCAACCCAAAAGCATTATATAACGTAGGATATTTTTTGAATAATTCACAATTATATAGACATTACATAGAAGAACAATTATCAGTTATAGGAAACAAAGTTGCAACAATAAATTTACCTCAGAATCAGTAAGACAAATAAAAAACTACAAAAAGAATTTGATGCATATGAGATTAATAGTAATAGGATTAAAAGGATCAACTAGAAAAAACTTAGGAACTAAGGTATTGGTTGTAGTATATGATGATAGATGGTCTGACCAAAAGAAATCTATAATAGGTTTAACAGAAGTAGATATGACGAATAATAGAGGAATATTCTATATAAGCCCAGACTTCATGATAAACTTAGTAGAATTCGGAAAAAATATTAAAATAGAAATACAAACTAAAGGATATGAAGAAATGAATAACGAAAATAATTTATTAATATGCGCAGGATTTATAGGAAAAATGGCAACAAATAGTAATACAAAATTTAAAATTAAAGTAATAGGAAATAAAGGAATAAAACTAATAAAACCCATCAAAATAGACCTAGAAGAATATGCAGGATTAGAATGGAATCTAGAGGACTTTGCAAAACCAAAAATATTAAAACCAGAATCTCATTTGATGTATACAAATTCTAGGGGAGAAACTTCAATAAGGTTCACTGATTATAATTATACCACCCATAAGGAAGTAAATGATGGAACATAAAGTACAGTAGAAGACAGTGAATGTATGAATATTGAAATAATACAAGATGAATTCGAAGTAGACAAAGCATTAGAAAAAGCTAGTATATTAGTTAGAAAAAATAAAGATAGACTTTTAAATGTAAAGCATGTAAATTCGGGAGTTTAACTCTAAGTGAAACAGAAGAACATTTTAGGAAATGCGAATTAAGAAAGGACAATTGGGGATATAGATAAAAAAATATTTCACAAAAAAGATTAGAAAATTTTGATAAAATTTTAGAAGAAATAAAGGATAGCTATGAAGAAACAGAGACAGAATCTTTAATAAGTTTAAAAGAATTAATGGAATCAACTAGTTCAAGTCCTAGCCCATTTCAGAGAACAATTCATCAAAGTACAGTAGATACTAGTACGGGAAATGTACCTAGAAGAAGGGTATATAGATTAGGTCAAGAAATAGAAATAGAAAATGTAAAACCATCAGGAAAAAGGATGCCTATAGAGGAACCTATAAGACTACAAGAAGGAGGAAGTAAAGGTAAAATATTAAATATAGCGGCCCACGACCCACAAATGTGGAACTCAGTAATAGACCTTTGGAAAGGAATAGTAGTAGCAGACTATATAAAAACCTACCACGAAACAGATGCAGAAACAATGTATAAATATATGGAAACTTTCTTAGGAGAATCAACAAAGGGATTATGGGAAGCTTATAAGTTAGAATTCCCACAAGAATTTCAGGCTTTAATAGCAATGGGACCAAATCCTTATAATTTTACAAACAAAATACATAGTTTAATTACGGGAGAAGATCCAAATAGTGGATTAGTAGTATTACAAAAAAATGCTTTAATAAAGTTAGAACAATTAAGTATAAGCAGTTGGTTTCATATAAAGAAATTCCTCAATGATTATTTTTATTATTGTACTATTAGTGGAAATGCGTTTGATCAAGAATTAGGTAAAAAATTATTTAATAAATTACCAGGAGTTCTAGGCAGAGAAATAGAAGAACGATGGTATAAAAGAGACAGAGTAATACAAAACCCAAATGCAAAATGGTCTATAGGACATAAAATACAACATATAATGAAAATATTACAAGAAAAATGTACCAATATACAAATACAAAAATAACTAAAACAGAATAATATGAGTTTTTGTAAGTCAACCGTATATACAACCCAAAGCTATGATAGGAATGAATACAAAAAGAAAAAATATAGAAATAAACCGCAATATAACAAGGGATATAATAGAAAAAATTATTATTTTAGAAAATAATCAGCTAAAAAACCATACCTAGATAGAAACATACATGTTAGGAAATATAGAATAGAAATAAATTATAAAAATAAACTAGAATGTTTTACCTGTGGAAGTGTAGAACACTTAGCCAATACATGCCCAAAAAGAATTAATAATAAAACAAGAAATTTACAACTAATAGAAGATTTTCAGGAAACTTTAATAAATGTAGACGAACATATGTCAGATAATGAAAGCACATACTCAATAGTAAGTGTAGATATAGAAGAAAAAACTCAAATAGACACATCAGAGTCAGAAGAAGAAGAATTAATAAATGAAATAGGATTAGAAAAACTAAATTTAGAAGAAATACAAGCAAATACATTAGCAAACATATCCAAAGAATGTAATCATGATTTTGAAAAAAATAAAGGGTTAGACAGTAATCAGTGTTTTATATGTAAATGGTATCCTAGTAGGGATAGAAGAGCAAAATGTAAGTCATGTTACCTAGAAGGATGCATCTTATGTATAGAAAAAGAATTCAAGACAAAAATAAATAAAGAAGAAAAATGCCAGGGAATAAATGATTCCACTCTCAATTTAAGAGTAATGGCATTAGAAACCAGAATAAATGAATTGGAAAAAAGAATACAAAAAATGGAAAAGGGAAAGCAAAAGTTAGAAGATGACGAAGAAAATGTAGCAGAATTCACACACGATGAAGAATTGATGAGTATAGAAAACTATGACACACTGATATGTAACGAGGATAAAAAATTAAGTACAATAAAAATATTAGCAAGAATCAAAATAGAGGATTACGAAATAGAAACGTTAGCTTTAGTAGATTCGGGATGTACAAGATGTATAATAAATAAGAAAATAGTTCCACCAAACCTAATCAAAACCTTAGATAAACCCGTTGCTGCTATGCAAATGGACGGAACTCATAATATATATAGACATTATATAGATAAATCGCAGATTAGTTTTATAAATACATGCCTAGATTTTTATAAACCTAGTTACAAGGTAGATAAAATATGGGTAAGAGACTTGAATATAAATGTAGATTTTGTACTAGGATTAAATTTTATGATACATAACAATGGTTGTTGCTTACTCAGCAGAGATGGAGTAATATTTTTCAAAAATATTACATATACACCATTACAAACTATAGAAACTGGAATTATGATAAGGACACGATTAGATTTGGGCCAGCAAAACCTGCAGAAAAATCAGAAAGAATGTTGTAAGGAATGTAAAGATAAAAATACATGTTGTAAGGATAAAAAAGAATCTAAAACTTTAATATCAGAAGAAAATGAGGATAAAGACATACTGAAAAAAGATTACACCTTAATAGACATCGAAACAGAACTAATAAATAGAATACAAGGAAAAAGGATCTTCAGTAAATTTGATTGTAAATCAGGATACTGGCAAGTAAAAATGCACGAAGAAAGTATAGAATGGACAACATTCACTTGTCCAGAAGGGCACTTCGAATGGCTGGTAATGCCGTTTGGATTAAAGACAGCACCGCCAATTTTTCAACGAAAAATGGATAGTATATTTGGAGAATATAAAAGATTTGTTCTAGTATATGTTATATTAGTATTTAGTAAAGATATTAAAGAGCACTTAGGACATCTACAGACAGTATTTAGATTATTTGTAGATAATGGAATAATAATTAGTAAAAAGAAGATGGAATTATGTAAAAATCATATAAATTTTCTAGGAGTTGTTTTAGGAGATGTGAAAACTAAATTACAACCTCATATCTCTAAAAAGGCTTTAGAGATGCCAGATAAATTAGACAATATTAAAGAATCACAAAGGTTCCTAGGTATAGTAAATTATGCAAGAAATTTTATAAAGGATCTAGGAAAAATAGTTGGACCTCTATATGCTAAGACAGACTCTACAGGACAAAGATATTTTAATATTGAAGATATAAAATTAGTACAAAAAATTAAAGAAAAAATAAAAAATATTTCTGACTTAAATATGCCATTAGAATCAGATAACTTAATTATAGAAACAGATGGAAGTTTTGAAGGATGGGGAGCGGTCTTAAAAGCCAAACCCAATAAATATAGTGATAAAAGCACAGAAAAAATATGTGCTTATCAAAGTGGTAAATATAAAGAAAAAGAAAATATGAGTAGTATATATGCAGAAATATTAGGTGTGATATATGGGCTAAATAGTTTCAGATTATATATATTAAACAAACAAGAAATATTAATAAGAACTGATTGTGAAGCCATAGTTAAGTTTCACCAAAAAATAAATGAAAAAAATAGTAGTAGAAGAAGATGGTTAAATTTAATTGATACTATATCAATTTATAACCTCATATTTGAACATATCAAAGGAAAAGATAATAACTTAACAGATCACTTGAGTAGATTAAAAATTACGGTCAACTAATGAATATTTTATACCTTTACAACATGAGACCAACAACTCTCAAGAATGAAGACAAGGGAAAGGGCGTTCAGGCCTCACCCTCAGACAAATATTTTCAGACAATGTTAGGTAATCTTCAATTTAAGCCACAATCTCTAGTAGAACAAAATAGTATGGAAAGAATGAATTTCGGAAAACACAACTTAATATTTTTTCCTCCATCAAACTTGTCATTTGGAATTCTACCAGAATGCGTCATAGATAGACCACAGAGGTGTTTGATCGATAATTTATGGATAACATATAATAAAAAAGACACTAAAT
Source organism: Nicotiana knightiana (assembly GCA_005239525.1). Classification (NCBI taxonomy): domain Eukaryota; kingdom Viridiplantae; phylum Streptophyta; class Magnoliopsida; order Solanales; family Solanaceae; genus Nicotiana; species Nicotiana knightiana. The sequence goes on along the minus strand of ML438231.1, from coordinate 22,890 downwards.
ATTTTATAGCAGCCATAAATGCTTTATGCCAGTATTTTACAGACAAAAATCAAGAAAAAAGATTTAAGTATTATGTAGTTATACATGGAAAGACAAATGGTGTTTTTCAGACATGGTTAGAAGTATTAAAAGGCTTTAATGACTTTACTGAAGCATTGATTATGCACGAGGTGTATTAGGATCAAATTATTATATTTTTCCAGCACTCAGAAAAACCTAGAAAAAATCCCACAATATAATATCCAAAAAGACACATATAAAATAATTTTCTGTGATCACTGCTCTTCAATGACTGAAGCCTTCAAGAGACTGAATCAGAAGAATGAAATCTTGACACAAGAAAACACAAGGCTAATGGAGCAAGTGAAGACATTAGAACACAAAATACAAGCGGGAAAATTTGAATTGCTACAATCCCAGACACAGGTCATTCTGCAACAGGACCATGAAATGAGTTCTCCATCTCAAGAAAAAATGGATAAGAAGGGTGTACATTCCCCAATGAATGTAACAAGATCCACTGTATCAGATAGAGATACAGCTAGTCCGGTTCAAACGGTAGCCGGTAAAGACTTATCAAATTCGTTTATGGTTGTCACTTTGCCAAAAAGTGAAGATGAAAGATCATCGAGCTCATTAAGACGAAGATTACCCAGAATTAATACAAGGAGAAGCATTAAAAAAGAAAGGCACGAGTTCAAAAAAGAAAAAAATGAGAAAATTGAAGAAACGGTTAAACATACACAAGAAAAATTCTTCCAAGAAAAAGAAAAGTAGGATAAATATATGGTTGAAAATCCTAGTCCAGAAAAATCAGAAGACGAAGACAATTATGAAGATGAAAATCTAAACTATCAATATGCTCAAGACCCAGATGATGATTCGGGAATGAGTTTTGACTCAATATCCCTACACAATCTTGATATGTAGAAAACGAATTCTTGATACGTATAAGTAAACTGGAGAATTAATCTGAATACTGAAGAACCATAATAGTCAGCAATACTAGAGGAACAAGACAAAAGAGAAAAAAGAAAAAAATAGCAATAATGCAACTAAGAATGACATAAAGTAGTGTTGAGAAGACATTGGGGTCCTTGAAGTGGAAAAAATAATTACATATTTGAAAAATAAAAAGGAATCTCTGCTCAAGCCATGTGACGATGGGGCCCAGTGAAGTACCCGACAAGGCTAGAAAAGAAAGATTTCTGAATATGTTTTAAATCCGCTTCATAGACTTGGCTATAAAAAGGGACAAGATTGAAGAAGGACGACACAAAAACAAGAACAATATCAACAACATCTCTCTCAAGAAAAGCTCCAAACATCCTCTTCTCCTTCTTATCACCCAACATCCAAAAACCCTGTATTATACCATCTATCTAAGTTATGTATTCCTTAGTAGTTCTTATATCAAGGTTGTAAAATAAATAAAATCGTATGATTCAGAGTGCAAGTTTTTAATTCTCAAGTTCAGTAAAGTTTTTCGGGTTTCCCGAAAGGGAAATCCCTCTCCTGTAAACATGTAAGTTACTATTTTTATCTAAATTATGTTTCTTAATATTACCCCTGTTTTTACAGCTTTATGTTTATATATGTATTTATGCTAGTTTGTGAATATTCTAAAAATCACTCTTAGTATATGGTTCTCTTTCCAGCTTCTTAACAATTTTGATGGATTAACCTATAAATTCCTAGGAGATACCGGTTAAAGCTAAACCCAATAAATTATCACAAGGGCGATCAAATGGGTATATATATTTAACTATGGCCAAAGTGAGGTTAAAGAAAAAAGTGTTAAGAAAAGATTTCACTTCTTTAAAAAGGAAAAAAAAAAAAAAAAAAAAAAAAAGAAAATATAAAAGGGATAATAATTATCAGTTCATAATTTTTGATAAGCAACATAATAACATGTCTACAGATTTTAGAACTAAACTATAAGACGTATAATTGACTGTTACTACTACTTTATGCCTTTTGCAGTTAATGTTCCGGTATTACAATAGACAACAAAAACGGCAAATCAAAAATTAAGATTGGGGAAGTAAAGAGGGAGAGGAGAAAGATAAATTGGATATAAACGTGAGAATTATTGAGACCCGTTTGTTCGTAACTTTTTCCTATTTTCCTTTTATTTTTTTAAAAATGTGCATGTCTATAAAATTTTATAAGTTTTTGGAAATTTTTCGAAAATGAATTTTTCAAAAGATCACTTTTTCAAAATTTTCAAAAAGGAAAAAGTATTTCTCATAAAACTGTAATATTTTTTCTAGTGAAATGCATATCTAAATATAATTTCAAATTTCACATATTATTTTTTAACTTAACTCCAAATATTATTTTTTTCAAAAATTATAATTTTATGTACAAACGCCTACTTAATCTTCGTTAAAAGAGTCTGTCAAGTGTTAACTAATGACAAATGAGCTCATGCTTACCCAAACAGAGCGGCTATATTTCTAGCACCATACTTACAGGTGGCGCTTTTGCCGGTTTTTGCATTTGGTTAAGGACAAAAAGTTAGGAATGGCATACGGTACGGTTGTTGTCTTAACCTGCAAAATATCAATCTGCTTCGCCCCGCCTCGCATAACAGTTAAAACCGCATCCACCCTCCCCACCTCACACTCGCATCCACCTGCCCGCCACCGCCTCACATTTTCTTTTAAAAAAAATCTTTTTTGTAACTTTTTAGGCCAATGCGCTTTCTGTTGCCGATACTGTGTTAAAACAAACTGTTAGAAGAAATAGAAAATCAGTAGATGATATAAAATATTCAGAGTCCACAATTTTCTTGTGCGTCCTTAAGGAATTTTAACCCCCTCACAAGTTGCCAAGGTAATGGATTAAATCCTCCCACGATGAAACGGAATAAACCTTCCTGCAACAGTGGCAATACTAGTTGCAAGATACCAAAGAACTCAAAGAACGGAGCAAAATCACACTTACGATTTTGAGAGAGAGACTGCAAATAGAATGCAGTATATTTTCAGAAGGAAATTCTGGATTTTTCAGTGAGGGAAAAGGAAGCCATGCCTCAGAATTTATAGGCAGTTTAAAGTGAAGAGGTGTCTGTTCAGAAGGGAAAGGTAGCGTTTGGATTATACGTTTCAGTCAATTCCGTTAATAAACTGACTGGAATTTAATTAATTAAATAAATTTTGTCCAAAAATAATCTTATCGATCGATCATTTGACAAATCTAAATCCATATCCAAATCCAAAGCCGAAGCCGAGCCGAGCGACANTCCCTCCATTTTATTTCCCACCATTTCCCAATTCACACTCCTAGACTTTTAAGCCCAATGCTTAAAGTCTTTAAGCCCAATGCTTAAAGTCCAACAATCCCCCACATGAATGGGAATGGCTGTAACAAGAATGATCATAGATGGACGCTGTGTGATTTGCAAGTAAGGATTAATTGCATCTGGATAAGTAGGTTTCCCTTTGAACTTTCCGTAGTGAACATATGTCGGATATACTCGGTCAATCGGTAGATTTGATATCTTTGAACCGTCGAACTTTAGTGTATACCTAGACAACCATATGTCACACAACCAACCCTTAACCGTCTTTTGGTTCTCATTGTTGTGTTCGTTTCAGCCATGAACACCACCTGGTTTTATAAGTGCGTAGAGAATTGGCCTTACAGAATTCTCATTGAGCGGCTTCCACTTCACACTTACATAGGTGATTCCTAAACGTGTAATCCTTTAGATTGTCACCGCATCAAACTTAGGTAATCATTAAAGAACGTGTAAAGTTCTATACTTGTTACTGAACGTTGTCTTCATCACTAGAAGGGACCAAAAAAAATTTTTTTGACAATGTTGAACCGGTCAATCATAACTTTGTTTGAGCTCCTTGAACCTAGATCTCGGAATATCCAAAATTCTAGGTAGAGTTACCGCCATGATGACTTGTCCTCGGCCATAGTCCCATTCCCTTAGATGATTTCTCAACTCCCTCTCTAGTTAGGCCTTTTGTAAGCAGATCCGACACATTATCCTTTGATCTTACATAACCAATAGTGATAATTCCATTAGAGAGTAGTTGTCTAACGGTTTTATGTCTTCGTCGTATATGACAAGACTTTTCGTTATACATAATGCTTCATGCCCGTCCTATTATAGCCTCACTATCACAATGTATGCATATAGGAGCCAAAGGTTTTGGCTAGAATGGAATGTCTTCTAAGCAATTTTGAAGCCATTCAGCTTCTTCGCCGGCCTTATCCAAAGCTATAAACTCCGACTCCATTGTAGAGCGAGCGATTCACTTCTGCTTGGAAGACTTCCAAGATACTGCTCCACTGCCAACAGTAAAGACATATCCACTTGTGGACTTTGTTTCTGTTGAGCCGGTTATCCAATTTGCATCACTATATCCTTCGATAACCGCAGGATATTTATTGTAGTGCAAAGCGTAATCTTGGGTATATTCCAAATATCCCAGAACTCGTTTCATTGCCACCCAGTGATGTTTGTTGGGATTACTTGTGAATCGACTAAGTTTACTTATTGCACAAGCTATATCAGTACGTGTACAGCTATATCAGTACGTGTACAGTTCATGATATACATTAAGCTTCCCAACACACGAGCATAATCCAATTGAGACGTGCTTTCACCTTTATTCTTTACAAGATAATGGTTTAAGTCAATTGGAGTTCTTGCACTTCTAAATTCCAAGTGTTTGAATTTTGCAAGTACCATTTTCACGTAATGTGATTGAGGCAAAGCCAGACCCTGAGGAGTCCTCTGGATTTTAATTCCTAGAATTACATTGGCAACTCCTAAGTCTTTCATATCAAACTTACTAGCAAGCATACACTTAGTAGCTTGAATGTCGGCAATGTCTTTGCTCATTATTAGCATATCATCAACATATAAGCAAATAATGACGATATGATTTGGAACGTTCTTAATGTAAACACATTTATCACATTCATTAATCTTAAAGCCATTTGACAACATTGTTTGGTCAAATTTTGCGTGCCATTGCTTGGGTGCTTGTTTTAGTCCATAAAGGGACTTAACAAGTCGGCACACCTTCTTTTCTTTTCCCGGAACCACAAACCCTTCAGGTTGGTTCATGTAAATTTCTTCTTCCAAATCACCATTTAAGAAGGCCGTTTTTACATCCATTTGATGGATTTGAAGACTATACAAGGCAGCTAACGCTATTAGCATCCGAATGGATGTAATTCTCGTTACCGGCGAGTATGTGTCAAAATAGTCAAGACCTTCTCTCTGTCTAAATCCTTTGACAACAAGTCTTGCCTTGTATTTTTCAATAGTGCCATCGTTTTTTATTTTCTTCTTGAAAATCCATTTAGAACCCAAAGTTTTGTTACCTGGAGGAAGATCAACCAGCTCCCAAGTGTGGTTGCTCAATATGGATTCTATTTCACTATTGACAGCCTCTTTCCAATATTGTGCTTCTGAGGAAGACATTGCTTCCTTGAAGGTTCGAGGCTCATTTTCTAGCAGAAAAGTCAGAAAATCTGGACCGAATGAAGTAGATGTCCTTTGACGTTTACTTCTTCTCGGATTTTCCTCATTAGGCATACCATCTGTTGTTACCTCCCGAGGTCGTTTTGACTTTTGGTAGGACGATTCACTTTCCTTTTTATACGGATATATAGTTTCAAAGAATTCAGCATTGTCTGATTCTATTATCGTATTAACATGGATCTCAGGATTTTCTGATTTATGAACCAGAAACCGATATGCCTTGCTATTGGTTACATATCCAATAAATACACAATCAACCGTTTTTGAACCTATCTTCACCCTTTTAGGCTTAGGAACTTGTACTTTAGCTAAACACCCCCACACTTTGAAGTATTTCAAGCTGGGTTTCCTTTCTTTCCATTTTTCGTACGGGATGGACTTTGTTTTACTGTGGGGTACACGGTTGATTATTCGGTTTGCTGTAAGTATAGCTTCCCCCCACAAGTTCTGTGGTAAACCAGAAGTTATCAACAAGGCATTCATCATCTCCTTTAATATTCGATTCTTTCTTTCCGCAATTACGTTAGATTGAGGAGAGTACGGGGCTGTTGTTTGGTGAATAATGCCATTTTCCAAACATATTTGTTCAAAAGGAGATTCATATTCTCCACCCCTATCACTTCTTATCATTTTGATCTTTTTGTTAAGTTGTGTTTCAACTTCATTCTTGTATTGCTTGAATGCATCAATTGCTTCATCTTTACTACTTAGTAGGTAAACATAGCAATATCTCGTACTATCGTTAATAAAAGTGATGAAGTACTTGNACAGACTTATACGGATGCTTAGCATACTTTGATTCCACACAGATTTGACATTTTGAGTTAATGCAATCAAATTTTGGCAATACTTCCAAATTAATCATTTTCCGTAATGTTTTGAAGTTGACATGGCCTAAGCGCGCATGCCATGAGGTGTTTGACTCAACTAAGTAAGAAGAAGCTTCAACTTTATTGATATGAATAGCTATTACATTTAGCTTAAAAGGGCCCTTATTCAGGTAATCTTTGCCTACATACATATCATTATTACTTAAAACAACACTATTAGAAACAAACACGCACTTAAATCCATTTTTGACAAGAAGTGTTGTAGATACTAAATTCTTGCGAATTTCTGGAATATGGAGAACTTGATTTAAAGTCACATTTTTTCTGGATGTCATCTTCAATGCAATCTTTCCAACTCCCTCAATTTTGGCCGTAGATGAATTTCCCATGAAAAGAGTTTGGTCGGGTCTTGCAGGAGCATAAGAATAAAATAGTTCCTTGTTTGCACAAATATGACGGGTGGCTCCAGAATCAATCCACCACTCTCTCAGATTTCCTACCAAGTTGCATTCAGATAACATGGCACACAAGTCCTCCACTTCTACACATTTGCTTGATTCATCTTCTTTTGTGACTCTTTCTTTGGAGCACGACAATTTATGGCCCTATGCCCGGGCTTTCCACAGTTGTGACAACTACTTTGAACTTTTTCTTGTTCGGGTAATTCTTTGGTCCAGATGCCTTCTTTCTTTTCCTTTTATTTTCCGGTGCTTCCTCAACAATGTTAACTCCCATTATTGCTGAGTTGCCACGTGACTTCTTTTCAGCATTTTTGTTATCTTCTTCAATCCTTAGACGAACAATTAAATCCTCAAGTGTCATCTCTTTGCGCTTGTGCTTCAAGTAGTTCTTAAAGTCCTTCCATAAAGGAGGTAACTTTTCAATGAAGGCAGCAACTTGAAACGCCTCATTTATGACCATACCTTCAGCAACAAATTTATAATTAATAACACTATCAATATTATTAATAAAATTATTGACTCGGGTCATACCTTCAGCAAGGAGGTCATGCACGATGACTTGTAATTCTTGGACTTGAGTGATGACCGACCTGGTGTCAATCATTTTAAACTCCAAAAATTTTGCAGCAACGAACTTCTTAAGTCCAGCATCCTCGGTCTTGTACTTTTTCTCAAGAGCGTTCCATAACTCTTTTGAAGTTTCCATGACACTATAAACATTATACAAGCCATCCTCCAAACAACTTAAGATGTAGTTTCTGCATAGGAAATCAGAGTGTTTCCATGCTTCAATTACCACAAATCGTTCAGCCTCAGGAGTATCTTCTCCCACAACTGGAACATCTTCCTTGATGAATCGTTGCAGGCTTAGTGTAGTTAGATAGAATAGCATATTTATTTTCCAACGTTTGAAGTCTGTACCGGAAAATTTCCTGGGTTTTTCTGCCGGTGCCATCGTATGTGCTGGTCTTGATGAAGCAGCAACACTCGATGAAGCACCCGTTCCAGCAGCATTTCCATTAATTTGTTTTCATTCGTCATGTTTCTGTAGAGTTGGAAAGAAACAGAACTTCGTTAAATCAGTGAAGTTTTGATATCTTCAAACTGAATACCAAACCAAACATACAATACGTAACAATGGTGAAGTTTTTATATACTTCAAACCCGTACGTTTATCATTCCGGCAAAGTTTTGATATACTTTAAACTGGACATAATAGTTATTGGAGTAGAAAGTACAAAGGCTTTAGTCTCCAATGCAGTATACAAAATATAGATAACAGTTCAATATAAATTTCAACACAGAAACATTAAATTAAAATTCCTTAAGCTTGTTGTCGATACTGTGTTAAAACAAACTGTTAGAAGAAACAGAAAATCAGTAGATGATATGAAATATTCCGAGTCCACAATTTCCTTGTGTGTATTTAAGGAATTTTAACCCCCTCACAAGTTGCCAAGGTAATGGATTAAATCCTCCCAGCATGAAACGGAGTAAACCTTACTGCAACAGTGGTNAGTGTAATGTGAAGAGGTGTCTGTTCATAAGGGAAAGGCAGCGTTTGGATTATACGTTTCAGTCAATTCCGTTAATGAACTGACTGGCATTTAATTAATTCTTAACTAATTAATTAAATAAATTTTGTCCAAAAATAATCTTATCGATTGATCATTTTCCAAATCAAAATCCAAATACAAATCCATATCCAAAGCCAAAGCCGAAGCCGAGCCGAGCGACGACGACGACGACGACGCGAGGGTTCATTCTCTTCAACTTCTTTTAAGAGCTATAAGAAGTGATTCTATATTTATACACACAAGTGTAGTTGTCTTTCACCAACGTGGTACAAAGTTCATGACAAAGCTCACTTGATTCAAATTTTCATTTCCCACCATTTTCCAATTCACATTCTTTGTCTTTAAAGCCCAATGGCTTTAAAGTCCAACACTTTCGTCATTACAACTTATTAGCAGCTTCGTGTTTTACTTTTTAGGCCTTATCACTCACTTTTCAATGTTTTTACCTATTCTCCGCATCTTGCTGACTTTTCACGTACACGTGAGCACTATCCACGTATTTTAATTACCATTAGAATTTGTTGTTATAGTGCTTGTCCGATTATGTGTGTCTTTCCACACAATTTAAGTAAAATGTGAAAATCTCACATGGTTGTTGTTTAACCAAAGAATTAGATTCTCTGCCAAAACTATTTTAAGAATAACACGAGTTTCTAATAACCAAAGAATATGTTAATAATTGTAAGTAAATTTGTAAATAGAAAGCAGAAAGATGCGTAAAAAGTAAGTATATTTCAATAGTGGTTCAAACGTGTCCTTACAAATTATATTTTACTCACTTTTATAGGGAATTTCTTAATATAACGTCTATTTTTTCTAGTGATTGAGCATTATGGCTAATAATGACATTAACGTAACGTTACAATGATTAATCGTAACTGTTGCGTGAAGATTATGTAACGTTTTGGCTCATTAATTGAAGAACCCCGAATCTGCCCTTTACTCCGTCTTGATTCATTCTGACCATGTCTCTTCGCCTTTTCAATTAGGTTGAGATTCCCGTATCTGATTACCCGTGGGTATGCTGTTTCGTTCCTCTTTATCTCGTACCTCTTCATAAAGTCTCGTCCAATTGTCATGTTGTCATTGCTCCACATAGATTGCAGAGTCATCATAAGTATTACACGCGTGAAGCTCATTTTTATCAATATAGATAGTCCCCCCACTTACCATTTATTTATCGATTAATATTTGGTAAGTGGATACTCATTTATGGCGGGAATATTTTGTCGCCGCTTCACTCGTTCCATTGCATCCGTCTCTGAATGTATGCGTCGTTTGTCACTTCCATTTAATGCCCGTGCCACGTGGCTTTCTCGGATTGGTTCTGCAATTATTCAGCGCCTCTTAGGGCTTTTTGCGGCTGTATCAGTCTCAAAGTGGCAGCTTCAATGATGTCACATCATTATTTATTTTTTCATTTTTTGACGGTTTCCTTTGAGTATAAATACTCCTTTTCCTTTCTTTACTTTCATGGAAAACTTCTAACCTTCTTTCTTTATTTGTAAATTCTTCATCTTCATAAATATGTCTTCTTCAAACCAGCAATCTAAAAAGGTCATCATTGTAGATGAACTGACTCCTTCTTATGCTCCAACACGGAAGAGGAGGGGGTAGGCTTAGGAGCTTAAATTCTACTCCTTACAGGGGTTCTGCTTCTTATTCTTCTCTCCCGCCATCTTCTAGGTCTAACACTCCTTCGTCTTCTTCGAGGGCTAGGGCTTATAGATCTTCATCAAAGAGTAGAGAAGCTTTATTCAATGCCATCACATGACAGTGCTGACCTTTATCCCACCCAAATAACAGAGGGCTTAGTGTCTCTTGTACGCAGGGATAGTTATTGGAAGCCTGATTTTCCTGTTGTTGTTCCTAACGATAACCAAATAATAACCTCTTACAAGACTGTATATTCTTATGTCTATACTTATCCCTTCACATTAGGATTGAAGCCTCCCATCAACCATTTTATCATCGAGTTTTGTCGATTTTTCAAAGTTTGTTTGGGACAAGTCGGTCCTCTTATTTGGCGAGTAGTCGCGTGCCTTAGGTATTTGGCTAATTTAGCTTATGTACCCTTTACTTTTCATCATCTTATTCACCTCTATTCTTCGATGTTGTTCCGCCAAGGAGTGTTTACTCTCGCAGCTAGGGGTAAAAGGGTGTTAGTTACTCCAGATGATGACAAAGATAGAGAGTGGTATGTCCGGTATGTTGCTATCCCTACTGCAGGTTTAGTAGGTGAAGAAAATCTCCCCTTCCCTGAGAAGTGGAACTTTGCACGCGAGTACAGTTTTGCTCACTTTCCTTTTCTTCACTTTAGATGAACTTTCAGTACCGTGACTGTTTCTTCTCCTTTTGCAGCAACCATGGGAACCGTCGAGAATGTCTCGGGTTTCCCTGATTGGGTAGAAAAACTCTTGTCAATCTCTCCTTTAGAAGAACGTTCGTGGAAGTACCTCTCTTTTAGGTTTGGTTGGAAGGTAAAGACCCACAGTAAGCGAAGTTTTTTTTGTTTTTACTTCTCTTTTTGAGCTTTATCTGACCCCTTTTATTTGGTAGGATTTCCTGCTCGTGGAGTTTCTGCTGCGGCTGTGTCCGCTTCAAGGTTGTCTTTAGCTAAGGCCCAGGAGATCATTCTTGGTTCCTCCTCGTCGAAAAGAAAATCAAGTGGGTCCAGGACCTTAGAGGAGGAAGAGGAGGGTTCGCTGGTCCATAGGTCACGTACGAGGAGGGTGGTCTCTAATGATGAATCTGCACCCGTTGTTGATCCTCCTGTGCCTGAATCAGAACTTTCCGCTCCTGAAGATGCAACTCCCTTTCCTGTTCGTAAGTCTAGTGATCAGCTGTTCCAACAAGGTTTTGATACAATCTCTGATGAATCTCCTCTTGTTGTTTTCTCTCCTCCTGCTTCTAAGAAACTTTCATTTACTGCTCCCGTTGCTGCCTCTGCTCCTATTGGCGTTCTTGCTCCCATTGATGCTCCTCAACCTACTCTGTATGTGGCTCATTCACCCACCCCCGCTTCCGTACCTTCTGTTGTTGAAGTAGGGTCTTCCAGCAGGGGGTGATGAAACAAGTTACAATAGAGGTTCATGTGGCGGGCAGCCTCTTGAAAAAGTCGGGCCAGGCTGATGCATGGTTAAAGCCATTGATAGGCTCGACTGAGAAGTCTAAGCTTGAAAGCCACAACTCCCTAACTTGGATGAACGAGATTGTGCACTCGTCCTTAAAGGTAGAACTTGCTTTTCCTCCATATATATTCTTACCGTATCTAATTTATCATTTTATGTAGATCAACCTTATAGGCACAAAGCTAATGAAGAGAATTGTTCAAACGGATCAAGCAACAAATGACTTCCACATTGGGGCGACAATTAGAACGAGCAGTACGAGAGTATAGAACTTGACATAAAGGCAATGGAGGAGGAAAAGTGTACCTTGGAGCGGCAAGTTAGGATTATGGCAGCAGAACTGGCCGTCGAGAAGGCGTCTTCGTACCAGGCAGGTAAGGACAAATGTGTCTTAGAGTCTTCATTTGCGGAGCAGATTTTCCGTGACACTAAGGAGATTAGGAGCCTGAAGGCTTTGTTGGACCAGAAGGAGGTGTACTCTGGCGAACTTGTTCAATTGCTCACCCAAACCCAAAAAGACCTCCGTAACTCTTCAGATAAGGTCCAGTTTTTGGAGAGATCCATCGCTCATTTACAGGCCTCTCATGATGCTGCCGTGGCTGAAAGAGATGAGCTAAAAGCTGAAGCTGAATAATGGGAGAAAGACTATGAGGCTCTTGAAGACAAAGCAGTCGTTGATGTTAGCTGGGCTTATTTGAATGCCCGTCTTGACACATTAATGGAAATGGGCCAAGAGGGTTTTGACTTGGAAACCGAAATTACTAAAACCAGAGAGACGATTGAGAAGTCTCAGCAAAGTCAGAATTTCTCTTCTCCTGAGGCTGAGGTCTCTACTGCTCGTGTCTCGCCATCTCAAGCCGCTCCTATTGCCAGTGAAGATAACCCCCCATCTAGTGAAAAAGTTTAAAGAAATTGGTTCTCTTTTTTTTATTTGCAACAATTGGTGGTTACCCCCCGTCCTATTGGGGGTAAAGTTCGGTCTTTTGTAAGTCCCCAAGTGACAACTTAGGGGCAACTTTTGTATAAACAAATTAGGCTTAGACTAATTTAATACTTAGTTTTTTTCCCACTATATATTAATAGTAATATCCGCATGACTTTCGATTCCTTTGAGTTTTTGTTTTCACTCTTAAATCTTTGCATGCTTTCTTTTTGAGGTTTTTGGTTTACCTCTGAGTTTTTGACTTTGCATTTTAAAAAATTCTTAGATTTTTCGTACCCTTTCGTAATAGACACGATTTATAAAAGAGGGCCCTTTTTTGATCGACACTTAATGAAGAAGATGTCTCAACTTCATAATGGTGTAAATGTACAAAAGAGAGATAGGAATTTCACATGTTTTTCTTTGACAATGTTTTTAAGAAAGTCTTTGTATTGTTTCGAACTTTCGTAACATTTTACATGTGTTTGTGTATCGTCCATAACTCCTTTGCAACTGTTTTTCTTACAACAGATTTGGTATAAACTTGTACTCGTAACTGTTTTTCTTTTGTAACAGCTTTTTCGAATTAATACAAGGGTATAACTATTTTTATTTATAACAGTTTTTTTTTATTTATAACAGTTACGGATGCTTTTCTCATCCGTAACTGTTTTTATTTACAACAGTTTTTGAATAAGTACAAGGATGTTGCTTCATCCGCAATTGTTTTCATTTACAACAGTTTTTGAATAAGTACAAGGATGTTGCTTCATCCGCAATTGTTTTCATTTACAACAGTTTTTGACTAAGTACAAGGATGTGCATTTTTATCCGTATCTAATATTCTTCCCTTAACCTAAAGATTCGTTTACATTTACGAATATGTTTTTTTGAAGGTTTTTGAATCAGGCTTTGTGTTTTTTGTCTTTGGCTCTTTGATTTGCTCATAGTACGTGACTTGTTGGGAAGATGGATCTTCAGGCTTGAGTTTTGACTTTTTGATTGTCTTCTTTACCTTTCATATCATATAGTCCCCCAAGTGTTTGAGCTTTGAAGAATGAAATATCAATCACTTGACTATTCCTTCCTTGTGGTCATTTTCCTGAAAAGGAAAAACATACGGGACTTGAAGGTATATAGTTTAGATGATGACTGCTTAACCCTTTAGAAACGTCCATCAAAAAGTTGTAACCCTAGACCGAGAATTCAGTTACTTCCTCGTGTCTATGCAGGTCTAATATCATCATCTGGTGATGGGTTAACTTTTTGCCTATCATCTAAAATAGTTAGTATAACTTTAACTGTACAAAAGTAAAATCGAACGTAATGATACGTGGCCGGGGGTATTCCCTTTACTGGAGAAGTAATACTTCTTCAAATGAACAACATTCCAACTGGTTGGTAAGATTCTGCCGTCCATAGTTTCCAGCTCGTAAGCGCCTTTTCCAGCAATGCCACGGACTATGTAGGGCCCTTCCCAGTTTGGATTTAGTTTTTCCTGCACCAGCTTTCTTTGTTGATTGGAAAACTTTTTTAAGAACGAAATCCCCAATTTTGAAATATCTGAGGTGAGCTTTTCTGTTGTAATATCTCTCAATAATTTGTTTTTGGGCCGCCATACATATTAATGCAGCTTCTCTTCTTTGCTCAAGCAAATCTAGATTTGTCCTTAACTGGTCGTTGTTTGTTTCTTCCATTGCCATTGTGAATCTCATGCTTGGTTCGCCGATTTCCACTGGTATTAATGCTTCTGAACTATAGACAAGCACGAATAGAGTTTCTCCCATGGCTACTTTTGCGGTAGTTCTGTAATCCCATAATACTACCGGTAGCTCGTCAGGCCAGTTTCCCTTGGCTTTTTCCAACCGTTTCTTTAAGTTGTTGACAATGACTTTGTTTGTTGACTCGACTTGCCCATTAGCCACGAGGTGATATGGTGATGAAGTGATTCACTTGATTTGCCAGCTTTTAAAGATTTTTGTGATTTGTGAGCCTATGAATTGTGGGCCATTGTCACATACGATCTCCTTTGGTATTCCAATTTTCACTTATTTCTCTCGTACATGTTTAAAAGCATCTGCCTCCACCCATTTTGTGAAATAATTAGTTAATACGAGTAAGAACCGTACCTTTCCTATAGCTGGGGGAAGGGGTCCCACTATATCCATGCCCCATTTCATGAATGGCCATGGAGACACCACTGGGTGGAGTAATTCTGCTGGCCGGTGCATATTATTGGAATATCGTTGACATTTGTCGCATTTAGCTACGAAGCTCTCAGCATCTTCCTCCATTTTAGGCCAATAGTACCCTGCTCTGATTAGGGTTTTGACTAAGGATCTTACTCCTGCATGGTTTCCGCAGTGTCTTTTGTGTACTTCCTTCATCACGTACTCCGTTTGATTGGGTCCAAGGCACTTTGCTAGGGGACCTCCAAACATTTTACGGTATAAAGTTTCACGAACTAGGCAATACCGCACAACTTTCCGGCGAAGTGCTTGAGCTGCTTTTCTACCTTCAGGCATGGTGCCGTTTTGCAAAAGGTTTACAATTTCGTTTCTCCAATCCCAGGTTAAATTGTTAAATGTTACCTCATTTTTGTCCTGGTCGGTTGCTGAATGAAATAGGTGTATGACAATTGCATTGTCTTTATTTGTTACGTCGGCAACTGCTGTGAGGTTAGCTAATGCATCCGCTTCTACATTCTCCTCTCTAGGTATTTGCGTAACTTTCCATGACTGGAATTGCCTTGCTAGGTCTCGTACCTTTTCCAGATATTGTTGCATCCGAGCCTCTCTTGCGGTATAAGTGCCCTGCATCTGGTTTACCACTAGTTGAGAGTCACTATTGATCACGATTTGCTCGATTGAGAGTTCTCGTGCCAGTTCAAGCCCTGAAATGACAACTTCGTACTTTGTTTCATTGTTAGTTATGGGACAACATTTAATGGTTTGTCGTATCTTTTCACCCGCATGTGATATTAAAAAAATTCCCAATCCGGCTCCTTTTATGTTAGAAGAGTCGTCAGTAAATAGGGTCCAAATTCCTGGATTAGCCCCATTGAAAAGTTGTAACTCTTTTTCCACTTCAGGGATTATGCTAGTATTAAAATCAGCGATGAAATCAGCTAAAATATGAGACTTTATTGCAGTCCTAGGCTGATATATTATGTCATGTTCGCTTAATTCTATTGCCCCATTAGCTAATCTCCCTGATAATTCTTGTTTATGCAAAATATTTCTTAGTGGATACGAGGTCACAACAATGATTAGGTGACATTGAAAGTATGGTCTCAACTTCCTAGCTGTCATGATTAAAGCTAAGGCTAATTTTTTTAGATGAGATATCTAGTTTCAGTATCTAATAAAGACTTGCTTACATAATAAATCGGAGATTGTTTACCTCTGTCTTCTTTTACCAGTATTGCACTTATGACAATTTCTGCTATGGCAAGATAAACATACAACCCCTCCCCCTCTTTTGGTTTAGACAGCAGTGGGGTTTTTGATAGATAGGTCGTCAGATCTTTGAGAGCTTGTTGGCATTCTTCAGTCCATTCGAACTGATTCTGCTTTTTTAGAACTGAAAAGAATTTAAAACTCTTCTCCGAAGACCTGGAGATAAATCTTCCTAAGGCTGCAATTCTTCCTGTTAGTTTTTGAACTTCTTTTTTGCTCGTAAGTATATCAGGTATTTCATCAATAAATTTAATATGAGCAAAGTTTACTTCTATACCCCTATTTGATACAAGAAAACCCAAAAACTTACCTGATTCAACGCCAAAGGCGCATTTTTCTGGATTTAGTTTCATGTTATACCTGCGCAGGATTTCGAAGGTGATTGAAAGATGATGGAAATGATCTTCCTCTTGAGTTGATTTTACCAGCATGTCATCAATGTATACTTCCATGGTTTTCCCCAGATGTTCCTGGAATCATCTTGGTCACAAGCCTTTGATACGTGGCTCCAACATTTTTCAGGCCAAAATGCATGACTTTGTAACAATAAGTCCCCCTGTTTGTAATAAAGGAGGTTTTTTCCTCGTCTCTTCATCGATCACTTGGTTCTTGAATGGTCCTTGTTTTCTTTTCTTTTGCTTTACAGGTACGAAGGATGGATCTTCATTTAGTATATGAGTCATCACTTCCGGAGGTATACCTGTCATATCTGAATGGGACCAAGCGAAACAATCTGAATTAGTTTTTAAATATTCAATTAACTTACCTCTTCTTGCGGGGCTTAGCCTCGTGCCTATATGAACTTTTTGCTCAGGCTTCTGCTCGAACAGTGGGATAGCTTCGAGCTCCTCAATAGTTGTTTTGACATGCTCGTCTTCTTCTGGCTCCTGAATGGCATTGAGTCTGGAATCCATGTCCGTATGTGTTAATGTTGCCTCTGTGGTGATTTGGTTCACCTTATCGTGGCTTTCTTCTTCCGTACCTATTTGGGTTCCAATTTCTTTTTACGTACCTAATTAGGCGATTTCCTCGTCTTTTAACTCTTCCGCTACCTCTTTTTTGTTTGAGTGTACTATTGAATTTTTATTCCTTGAGGCCTGTTGATCGCCTCGAATCTATTGAATTCCCCATTTGGAAGGGAATTTTATTACCTGGTGTAAAGTAGACGGTATTGCTTCCATGTCATGGATCCATGGTCTCCCCATGATTACGTTGTAAGCCATATCGGTGTCAATGACTTGAAATTTCGTATCTTTGATTACTCCTTCTGCATAAGTACTAAGCTTTGTAGAGTTTTCAAATCCGGATAAGGCTCGTGTTTTTGGTATCACTCGATACTCCATTAGCATTTCTTCCACAACTCTCAACAAAATGATATTGACTGAGCTACCTGGATCAATCAACACTCTTTTTACATTAGTGTCATGTATGAGTAGAGATATTACCAGAGCATCCTTATGAGGAAGCAACAATTTGTTGCCATCTGCATTGTCGAACGTTATATTGTCTGCTTCCATGTCTTCACGACCCCCCTTCCCGTGCGTAATTGTGAATTTTGTTGTTCTTTTGCAGACTACTCCACTTACCTCCTCTCCTCCATGTATAACATTCATTGTTCTCTTTGGAGATGGTGGTTTAAGGGGCTCTTGTCTGTTCTTCATATATGCCTATTTGCCTTTTTCACTAAATAGTTCTGTTAGATAGCCCTGTTTTAATAATTGTTCAACCTCACCTTACAACAATCTGCAATCTGATGTTCTGTGTCCATGATCGTTATGGAATTCGCACCAGAAGTTTGGATTCCTTCTGTTTGGATTCGATCTCATGTCTTTGGGCCATCGAACTTTATCGCCCATGTTTCTCAGTACAGTAATTAATTCAGAAGCACTTACATTGAAGTTGTAGTCTCCGACTCTTGCATTACCTCTGTTTCGTTCCTCCCGATATTTTCTAGATCTTGAGGAGGATGAGTTCGTATCTCTATTTGACGGTCTATATTCCTACCGTGTGTTTTCAAACCTGGGACGAGTTTCTCGTCCTGAAGGTCCCATATATGGATCGTACATGTTCTTACCTGTTCTTACATGTTCTCCTTTCTGGTTCGGAGCGTCTAGAACTTTTGATTGAGCAATAGTGTCTTCTTCTATTCATAGCTTGGTGTTGTACCTGTTATAGACATCGTTCCATGTCGTGGCTGGGAATTCTCTCAAGCTTTCCTTGAGTCTTCTCGTGTCTTCTGAGCTTCTGTCATTTAAGTTGCTTGCAAACGCCATTGCTGCCCAATTGTCAGGTACCCTTGGTAGCAACATTCTTTCTCGTTGAAACCTGTCAACAAATTCTTGGAGAAACTCCGCGTCTCCTTGTTTTATCTTGAATATGTCTTCCATTTTTTTTCCGACTTTTTGTGCACCGAAATGTGCTTTTATAAAAGAATCTGCAAGATCAGCAAAAGAAACAATAGAATTTTCGGGTATAAGAGAATACCATATTAGTGCTCCTTTGGTGAGTGTCTCTCCGAACTTCTTGACTAGTACTGATTCAATTTCTTGTTTAGTCAGATCGTTGCCTTTTACTCACGTAGTAAAAGCAGTTACATGATCATGTGGATCAGTTGTCCAGTCGTACTTGGGAATATCAAGCATTTTGAATTTCTTGGGAATAGGTAAGGGTGCTGCATTTGGATTCCAAGGTTGTTACGAATATCTATCAACGTCAATGCCTTTGATAACATGTGGTACTCCAGGAATTTGCTCGATTCGGTCGTTTTGTTCCTTCACCTGTTTCTGCAAGGTTAGTAATAAAGACTGTAATTCTGGATTACTGGACATACCTGGTCTTGCTTCGAGGGACTCATTTGGAGTGCCTCTACTTCATGAGTTTGCTAGTCCGGATTGTGGATTTTCCACAGTTGCGGTGTTGTTAGGAGGAGGTGTAGGTGATGAAGTTGGCAGTCCCCTCATGAAAGCTTGTAAGGCTTGAGTCACATATTCACCAACCATTTGTTTTACAGGATCTTGTTCTCCTGCTTGTTCATTTCCATTGTGATTATTATTTTGAGTCGTAGATCTCTCTGGGGAATGTTCCCTTGAGCCTCATGGGGAACCTGAAGGTGGTGAAACTGGAGTTCCAATCTTTTGTTGGTTTTTGTCGTTGGCGTTCGACATTATTTACAGAATGTTGTTTGAAAAAAAACAGAGATTATTAGATTCTCGGTAATGGAACCAATTTGTTTAACCAAAGAATCAGATTCTCTGCCAAAACTATTTTAAGAAGAACACGGGTTTCTGATAACCAAAGAATATGCTAATAATTGTAAGTAAATTCGTAAATAGAAAGCAGAAAGATGCGTAAAAAGTAAGTATATTTCAATAGTGGTTCGAACGTGTCCTTACAAGATATATTTTACTCCCTTTTATAGGGAATTTCTTAATATAATGTTTACTCTTTTCAGTGATTGAGCATTAATGGCTAATAATGACATTAATGTAACGTTACAATGATTAATCGTAATTGTTGCGTAAAGATTATGTAACGTTTTGTCTCATTAATTGAAGATCCCCGAATCTACCCTTTATTCCGTCTTGATTCATTCTAACCGCGTCTCTTCGCCTTTTCAATTAGGTTGAGATTCCCGTATCTGATTACCACGTGGGTATGTTGTTCCGTTCCTATTTATCTCGTACCTCTTCATAAAGTCTCGTCCAGTTGTCATTGATCCACATCGATTGCAGAATCATCATAAGTATTACACGTGTGAAGATCATTTTTACCAATACAGTTGTCACTGGTTTTTGTAAATAAAAAACATCTCGACAGTTATGCATTTGTGAAGGAAGAAATTACTCCAAGAATAATTTAGCACAAGCAAAAACTTCAACAAAGACTATATAGAAGAAATTTATTAAACTAGGGAGAGAACCCGGTAGGTGGTTTTTTCACAACTCATAAACTCTTGAATCTCTCTACAAGAAAAATAAGTAGTAGCACCCCTATTTATAATACTACAAAACCAAAAACCTATTCCAATATAAAATTGATAAACAAAACCTAATTAGACATGAATTAAATAAACTACCAAATATCAAATCCTAGACAACTTACAAATACTAATTAATCTTGGTTTAGTTTCCAATAGCCTCCCTTAAACCAAGATCTTCAAATTTAATTATGCCCAACATCTTCTTCAACTTGATGAATAACTCCAATTTTAGTGGCTTTGTGAAAACATCATCAACTTGTTCTCCAGTCTTGCAATACTCAATAACTATCTCCTTGTCTTGAACCAAGTCACGAATAAAGTGAAATTTGATATCAATGTGTTTGCTACGCCCATGAAAAACTGGATTCTTTGTTAACTCAATTGCAGACTTGCTATCACAAAAAAATTATTGTAGGATTATTTTGCTTGTGTTGAAGAAATCCAAGCCACTTCTTAACCACAATGATTGTGTAGCACTACTTGTTGCAGCCATGTACTCTGCTTCAGTTGTTGATAAAGCAACAATTTGATGCTTTTTGGAAGACCAAGAAAATACACCAGAACCCAAATAAAATGCTAGCCAGAAGTACTTTTTCTTTGTATTGTATCACCAACCCAATCACTGTCTGTAAATCCCACAAGACTACTATCATTAGTGTTTAACCAAAGAATTAGATTCTCAGCTAAATCTATTTTAAGAAGTACTCGGGCTTCTGATAACCAAGGAAATTAACTAATAATAATAATTAGACTTGTAATAAGAAAGCAATAGGAACGCATAAAAATAATTATATTTCAGTAGTGGTTCGAACGTGTCCATACATGTGAGATTTTACTCCCTTTTATAGGGAATTTCTTAATATAACGCCTACTCTTCTTAATGATTGAGCATTAATGACCTAATATCATTAATGTAACGTTACAATAGGTAATCGTAACTGTTGCGTGAAGATTATGTAACGTTTGGCTCATTGATTGAAGATCTTTGAATCTGCCATTTATTCTGCCTCGGTTAATTCTGACCGTGTCTCTTCAACTACTCAATTAGACTAGGGTTCCCGCGTCTAATTATCTCGTGTGTATACTATTTCGTTCCTCTTTGTCCCGTACCTCTTTCTAAGTTTCTGACCAGCTGTCATATTTCCATTGTTCCACGTAGATTGCCTTGTCATCAGAATTATTACACGTGTTGTGAGCATGTGATTTTTACTCGTCGTATCGTCCTATAAAAATCCCAATAAATCAATTAATTTTATAAAATATTAACTGACTTTCCAGTAATTAATTGTGAATTATTCGCGTTGCTGGCATATCCATAATTCATCTGTCAAAATCATTGAAATTCTGCATTACGAATTTTTTGGTCATAATTAGTTAAATNTTCGATAAATCATAGATTTAATTAAAAATATAATTGGTTGTTTTATTCTTAATTAATATGTAAATATATATGAAAATAAGGTTTGAAATTAATTGCTAAATTTTTATTAGTTTAGAGTTTAATTTAATTAGAACAATTAAGTTAATTAACTAAAGAAAAATCGGACCTGGGCCAAGAAACACCCAGGCCCAAACCCAATCCCTTGAAGATACCCAACCCAGGCCCAAACCAAATCCCTTACCCGGCCTGCCCCAGCCTGACCAAACGACACCGTTTGGTCTAGTCGTTTAAATCCTGGCCATTGATCAAAATGGATCAAACGGCTAGGAACTCACCCCCCCAAAACTATATAAATGTCCTAACCTAACCCCATACCCCCCCTTTCAATCAGAAACTAACCCAACCCCAACCGTAGCCGCCCTTACTTCCTTCATCTCTCTCAAGTTCCAACCTAAAAAACCCTAGCCGCCTTGAAACCCCACCGCCGTCCGGCCACTA
>ML438225.1:3822-33174 GCA_005239525.1 Nicotiana knightiana | reverse complement strand
AAGTTTGCCTGGAAAGTTTTTGAGGGTATGAAGGTGGAGGCTTAGGCAATGGTGCATTAGCCTTTTACACTACCGGCTACGGTATGTCAATAATGTTTTTCCTATACGGGTTCACCTCCTCTTGAGTCTCTTCCACACATCATCAATATTTTAATCCGAACATCATCATTAGGTTGCACCCTATTGTTCGGGACCTCTTCTTTTTTCATCACTTGATCATCATTAACAAGTTTCCTTCCACTTGAGGTGGGTGCATTCCCACCTCTTCCACTTCTTGTGATAACTTCCATGGCATGCCCCGTGTTGTTACCACCCTTTGGGTTTAACACTGTGTCACTTGGTAGTGCCCCCTCAGGACGAGAATTTAAGGCTTGAAATATTTGCCCCATTTTAACTTCTAGGTTGCAGATTGATGTGTTGTGTGAGGAAAGTTGGGCATCCGAATCAGCATTCTTTTCCATCATTTGCTTGATTATATTTTCTATACACCCCATCTCATTGTTTGAAGAACTCAAACAATGGGAAAGATAAGGAGGTGGGTTTACTTGGTTATTGGTACATTGGGGGCCTTTGAAAACTCGACCCCCAGTTGCCTTGACTGTTGTTCCATCCGCCTTGGTTGTTACCTCCCCAATTTCGTTGGTTGTTTTCACTCAAATTTTCTTGACTGTTGTTGTTATGCCAATTCTGTTGGTTGTTGCATCCAATCCAATTTCCTTGATTGCTAAAATTCTGATTGTTATTAGGTCACCATTATTGTTGGCTTGGGCCTTGGAAATTGTTTCTTTGCCCTTAAAAATTATTCACATATTGCATTTCTTCTTCTTGTTCATTATAGATATCATCTTGCTCAAAACTACCATTTTCTTGCACAAAGTTCTCCACTCGATTTTGCACTTGTGGACCCTTGGTCCTCCTCTATTTCACCATCATGTTCACTCCTTCCATAGAATTAAAATCCTTTGGAGTTTGCACTTGATTTAGTTTAGCCTTTGCTAGTTGAGTCATGGTGGTTGTCAATTCGGCAATGACTTTCCCATGATCTTGAAATTCTTTGTGAAAGTGCATAATATTTGGGTCACCTTGTGAAACATTGGCCCGGGATTTCCATGTTGACAACGTGTCCGCCATCTCATCCAAAATCTCACATGCCTTCGCATAAGGCGTAGTCATAAAGTTCCCACCGGCTAGTTGATTCACTATACATTTGTTGGTTGTGTTAATCCCATGATAGAAGGTTTGTTAAATCATGTTTTTTATCATATTGTTGTTGGGACATTCCTTGACCATAGTTCTATAGTGTTCCCATATCTCGTGTAGTTGTTCATTTGGCTCTTGCTTGAATGCCAAGATCTTATCTCGAAGTATAGCCATGTGTCCGGGAGAGAAGAACTTGGCAATGAACTTTTTCGCTAACTCATCCCAAGTGTGAATTGAATGGTTTGGCAATCATTCCAACAAATCTAAATCTTTCCCCTATAGAGAGAAGGGAAAAATCCTTAGCCTCAATGCATCCTCTGAGACATTTTTTTTCTTGCTCCCCCAACAAGTTTCCGCAAACCCCTTGAAATGCTTATAAGAATTTTGTTGGAGCACCGGTGAAGAAACCTTGTTGCTTAAGAAAAGTGAGCATCATATTGGTGATTTGGACTTTTCCCGCCCTAATATGGGAGAAGGGGGGAAGGGGAGAAGGGGGACACTATTGCACTAGCATAACCTTCGTTCGGCAATATCCGGTATGGAGCTGCTTGTGGTGAGGTGGGGGTAGAACGGGCACATTGTCATGAGGTACCCGGCCTCTTTGATTGGCTTGTGGCTCATGAGGTACCCCCTCTACTTGCTCATCCTCCGCCATCCAAATCCCCCAAAGGCAAATTGACGAGCTCATTGTTCGCCATGGTTGTACCTAAGATTTTTCACTCAAGTTAGTAACACAGAAGGAAAAGAAGATATTCCAAAAACAAACCCAGATATATAGCTTACACCGTTTTAACTCCCCGGCAACGGCGCCAAAAATGATCCATGTCCAATCCGCACTCTATATTGAGTGGAAACGGTCGTTGGAAGAATAGTACCCAACAAGAGTCGCGGTCGATTTCCACAGGGAGTTACTAGGGGTGTTAGAAGTATACACCTAACGAAAAGGAACAGCTAAACTACACTTTCACAAAATATTTTGATTTCTAATTCTACTTTTACTCTAGCAATTATAAGCTAAGAAAAGAAACTAGAAGCGGATAAGTGTTTTTTGTATTTTTTCCAAATAATTAAAAAGTCTAGGGATTTGACCATAACCTAGGTGTTCGCCTAATGGGTAAAATAAGTTAATACTATTTTGTTGATTGGGGTGTATTTTAACTCTCAAATCTACGTTACCCACTCAATACTTCTCGGTCATAGAGTTTTTGCCAAATTTGGCTTTCTCAAGTCCAAATGGGTACAAACAAAATAGTTGATATGATCTCAAGTCGGGATCTCACTATCTCTAGTTTGAACCCTTTAATTAGGCTAATCAAACCCTCAATTAGCCTAATTCCTTGTTAGCCAAGTTATCCTAGACTGGATCCTCTTTCTCAAGTAGAGACTAAATCAAAAAGGCATGGATCAATGTTTGCAACCATTAATTCTAAAATTGAAACATAAACTAAGCTAAATAATTAATACCCAATCATAATCAAGCATTAAATTAAGTATCCATATGGTTGACACACTAGGGTTGGGTCACAATCCTAGTAAAAGTCTAGCTACTCATAGTGGGAATTGAATAAAATAAAGAAGAAATACTAATTAAACTCATAATATAAGATTAAAATATAATGTTTAAATACTAAAATAGTCGCAAACTTCCTAAAATGGCAAAATGTAATGGCTACATCAGCTCAAACTTTGAAACTTGACCTAAAAATGTGAAACTCGTCGATTTATGGTGGCCCAAAATTCATTGTCAAAATGCCCCTCGGGAAGTTCTGTGGCCGCACAATTCCATGTGCGGTCCACTTCTTCAGTTACAAGATCTTGGATTCTGCAGCCACACAATTCTAGGTTGTGGTTGCGAAGCATCTTCTACGGCTGTACAATTCTTGTGCGGTCCGCACTTCAGCAAGGCTTCTAGACTTTGTCATTTGCACACTCTCTGAACATTGAATCATTTGTCAGTGCATTCCTTGTTCTGCGGCCGCACAATTCATGTGCGGTCCGCACATTGGACAAATTCATGGTGGGCTCTTACACTTGATCTGCGACCGCAGATGGAATTCCACGGTCCGCACTTTCTTTTGCGGACCGCACTTCTTTAGTTTTGCGCCTTTTCTTGACTTGTGATTCGGAACACTCTTTTTTGAGTCAGAATTCATCATGGGAGACCAAGCTTCCAACATTCGTGTAATTTGCACACTTTCATTAGTTTGAGGACATAAATCAATACTTTCGGACTAAAATAAAAGCAAAAGGGTGCTAATAAGTAGTCAAAATCCCCACTTATCACAAAATAACAAAAAACAAATAGTGTTATCAATGAATATTGGTTGTCCAAAGTTGCATCTTTACATAACTCCATAAATAAACCAATAAAAAAGACAGATTTTTTAAGTAAAAATGCTTCCAAGATTCCTTTTTATGTTCCCACAATACCCTATAATATTCAGAAATATATTGGTGAACCACTAACAAGAATGAGACCCAACAAACATAACAAAAAAAATGCCGAAATCTAAGATTAAATTCTAACTTTGACAACAAAAAACCCAAAAACTAAATGGAATAACCAGATATGCCACTACATTAAAAAGAGGTTTCACTTCAAAATGCAACAAAACAGAGCAAAAGCTCCATATATTTAGGAAATTTAAACAACAATTAGGACATTATCCAGCTTTCTCCTAAAAACCTTAATTCAACGAGGAAAATGAAGACCAACAAGACAAACAATGAAGAACAGATGAAGAAACTTACTCCAGAAACTTAGCGAACAAAATAGAGATAATAAATCCCAACAACGATGACGGAGAAGAGAGGGAAACGGAAGAGGTTCGATACTTTCTAAGCCCTAATTAATCGAATAGCCCAAAATGAGGGGTGAATTTAGGTTTGCGGTGAAGTACAATTCTCCCATTTTATTTTCCTACGTGGAACTAATAAATGATATGGCGCCTACGTGGGTTAAGTATATTGGCGTAGAGTCTTATGCGTAGGGGATTGTATTACACGCACTGGCATCTTCCTGTCATAAGCATTTATTATACATTGTTTGAACGAATGTAAATGTTCTTTGGGCAAATTGATAAGTTTGGGAACCGGCATAACAAAGTGGCACAAGTAGAGGTGCCATTTAGGCTATGCCATCTTTTAAATGCAACTTCAGAAATTTCAATCTTAATAAGTTCAATCTCTTGAATGCGACTTCAGATTTCAAATCTTAATTTCTGAAATACAAATTTGCTTTACGCATTTCAACAATCCAATACACGTTTCAATGCCCAAATCTACTTCAAATGAGCCCAAATTTCAAATATAACTTTCAAATATTATAAAGAACAAATATCAATCATTAAATTATCAAAACAACAATAATTTTATAAACAACTTAATAGCAAATTGAATAAACTCATAAAGAAAGTGTATGTATGTGATATTATCCAACAATTGGAGTTGTATGTAGAGATGATCAAGAAGACATAATGCAGAGTTTGGGGTTCTCAAAAGGGGAGTTGCCTTTCAGATATTTGGGGATTCCTCTGAGTGCTAAAAAGACCAGTGTGATACAATTTAAACAACTGATGGACAGAATGTTGAGTAAAATCACATCGTGGACTGCAAAGTTCTTATCTTAAGCTGGACGTGTTCAATTGATAAAATCTGTATTATTTTCTATTCAAATCTTCTGGTCGCAGGTCTTTGTTCTACCTAAGAAATTTGTGCAACTGATTGAATCATTATGCAGAAGGTTCTTATGGACTGGAGGAGCGATAATGTCAAAGAAAGCTTTAATTGCTTGGGATCGATTATGCTATCCTAAATCTGTTGGGGGTCTAGGTTTACTGGACATATATGCTTGGAACAGGAAGCCATATCTAATCATATATGGAATGTATGTGGGAAAAAGGACAGACTCTGGATTAGATGGGTTCATGGTTACTATATCAAACATGGTAGAATATGGGATGCAAAGATGGATAAAGCTTCATGGATGGTCAGAAAAATTTTGAATGCAAAACAAGTGTTTGAGCAAGTTGGATGCAATGAAGTGCAGGTAACTCAAATGACTACATTCTCCACAAAAGGGATGTATTGCAAAATTAGGGGAGAATTCTAACGATTTGACTAGAAGGGATTAATATGCAACAATTTAGGGGCACCAAGATGGGTGTTCATACTATGCTATTCATGAAAGATTGCTTACAAAGGATAGGCTCGCAAAGTGGAGACCTGTTGATGATTTGAATTGTCTTTTGTGCAACAATGAAGATGAATCTATCAACCATTTATTCTTCCAGTGCTACTATTCTGCAACTAACTGGGACAGGATATTGGGATGGCAAGGAATTGATAGGAAATCTATGGGATGGCAGAAGGAAATGGGATGGCTGTGAGATATGGTCAGGGGAAGTCTGCTAATGTTGCTATGTATAGGATGACATTGGCTTGTTGTTTGTATTGCATATGACATGAGAGAAATATGAGACTGTTTCAACACAAAAGGCGAACTACTGAGATGCTGCAAAGACATATCATCCAAGAAATCCACTGCAGAGGTGCGAGGTTTCCTAGATTACATAGGAAGATAGAGAAATCTGAATTTTTATCCTTAATAGTGAGCGATAGAATTGTAGAGTAATTGAGATGGAGTGTAGTCTGCTGGATTGGGGCTATATGTCCAAGACAACACGTTATTTGTTTTTGTATTGAGCTGTATACGTTTACTTGGTAAATAAAAAGATTTTAGTTACCAACAAAAAAAAACCTTTTTTAAAAAGTGAATATAAATTCAATGAGTGACGCAAAATTGGGTGCCACATGAAAAGTTTACAAGTTTGAGAAAGGCAAAAGTATCAGTCCAAGAAAGCTTGGATCTCAACAACAAACTGAATAAACTCATTTCACAACTAAGAAGTATGTATGTGATATTATCCAACAATTAGATATCAATTAAACCATTATAAGTGAATATGAATTCAATGAGTGACGTAAAATTGGATGGCACATGAACTGTTTACAAGTTTGAGAAAGGCAAAAGTATCAGCCCAAGAAAGCTTATCTCAACTTCAATTCATGCAGCTTCTTGAATTGGGTGTATCAAAAAGATGACGTCTAATCATAGTTCTCTTGATAATGGGCTAGGCTCATATGGCCCAAGATATGAATTCATCTAGAATTGGACTTTTTTGGCCATGGAAAGAGATGGTTAAATGTGGTTTTTTTGCAAAGTGAAGGTTAATTTGGATAAGGTAAAATGTCTATGAGATTATAAAGATCTTAATAAGTGGTTTGTCAACCTTTAGAACAAGCAATGTAAGAAGGAAGATTCACTTGAAACAAATCCTTTCTAGCACAATCACAGTAAAAATAAGCCATTGTTAGCATGATTATATATAAATAAGCAGTACTGTTTTAAAAGGAAAAAAGTGAAACTTGTTCAGGATTCTTCTCGAGGTGAGGCAACTTATGCCTGATGTCTCGTAGGGCTAACACCTTGATATATATGTGATGTGTTAGTTCAATGCATGCTTAATACCATGAGTTGTTGGTTGTCCTAGATGCTCCAAAAATGTCTTGTGTACATTTTATGTCTTGAATTAACCGCATTACACACCTTAGACGTTCTTGTTAATTTCTAATTTACGTATTTGATTATATATAACTTAAATAGTATATTGTTCTACATATAATTAAGAATTGGTGTCTCATCATATTATTAATCACATATATGTATATGCTTAGATAATTAAATGAAAATTCTCACGTTTTCATTCTACTTTCTTCATTTTAATTTTTTGTCAAAATATTATTTTTATTTTTAGGTAAATTAAATATTTACAAAGCCATTTCTATTGTCTCATAGTAGGTAAAATACCTCATCTTACGCCTCCAATTTTGAAACATTATGCGTAACAAGGAAAAAGAAGACATCGAGCTTAGATGCATATTACAAAAGACAAGTTAAAAATATATAGTCCCAAAACTCCCTATCTCCACAACTAAAAATAAATATAAATATAAAGAAAGAAACATATGAAACAAATTAAGAAAGAACATATATAGTACAAAATGTTGTAGTACAAATTATTGGTAGAAATTGGAGCTTGAATGATAAAAGAAAATTCAAATTATGTAGTTGTTCTTAGTTTCATAAATTTTAGGAGGAAATAGGCTAACAACCTATATCCAATGATCATCACCAACATTGCTCCAACTTCAACTCCTTCTGACTCTAGGACAACTGATCCATAGTTTGAACTTCCCAAGGAGTTATACTGAATTTTTAAGAGAAGTCTGTATGTGTGATAGTTAATAGAGATATAGCGAACCCATGAAATGAATCTTGGAACTTCCTGCAATCACAAAATTTAAGTCACAAACAATTAAAATCATTCATTAATTTTAATTGTTTGATGTGATGGCCCTTTTTTTTTTAAGGTACACATTGCAGCTGATATTGACAAACTCTTTCTTGTCCTCCTCCATTTGTTGTTATTTCGAGTTCCTTAGCCTAATGGGATCTAGACCATTCAAATGGGGGAGTGGGGTGGTACAAATTGTACATGATAAGTACTACTTGATGTTAGCAATGACGTAGTTACGTGGTCCAAAGGGGATTCAATTGAATGTTATGTCGGAAAATTATACTGTGCAAATTTTTTTTTAAATCTCTTTGACATAACGGAAGCATCTCAGTAATTAAGTTACTTACAATAAACCTAATATTAACGTTGATTTATCCTGTTGTCAGGGCCGGTTCCAACCTTACGTGGAGTAAGGCTTGTGCCTTAGGCCCCCAAATTTAGGGGGCCCCATTTTTAAAAAATAATAGGTTCATAGATATTTAAAAAATAATATTTAATATTTTTAATACAAAATTAGAGTTTTTAATATAAAGGAAAGAAAACTTTTTAGATATATAAATCAAATAATAATTTGACTTACTTAAAAATGGGTAGATGAATAGTTTTTTTTTTTTTTTTTACTCCTTCAATTAAAATTTATGTTCTCTTCCTTAATTTCTCCAAGTCAATCTTTCTTTTTTCCCACTCTCTTCATATTTCAGAAAACCCTACATATTTTTGTATTTCTCTTTAATATTCTTACTCGTTTCTTTCTCCAAGATTTCATTACTCACCCTCTTTCTCCAAGATTTCGCTAGTTCAAGTATAACAATTCTTTTATGCTTCCAATAGTTCTATACTTCTATTGCTTTGAAAAATCTTATCTAAAATCAACAATATCTCAAGAAAAATTAACTAAGTTAGCTATATTATCAATCGAGCAAAAATTATTAGAGAAAATCAATTATAAGAAAAATTATTAACAATTTTTTATCTCAAAAAGTTAGAATAATAGACATCAAATAAAAATATATTTTATAACTTTCTTTTAAAAAATTTAGGCGTCATATTAAATTTTGTCTTCAGGCCCCATATATGCTTGAGCTGCCTCTGCCTCTTGTGAAGGTGATCCATCTGCTGATAAGACATTATTATCTCCGGCCCATAATAAATGACTTTTTGCCCTTTTATTTTGGTCCAGAATAAGTGACCTTTTACATAATCAAGAAGAAATTGTTTTGTTTTTCAAAAATTTGCCCTTATTTACGTATTCCATTGTGCAAGTTAACGATATGCAAATTTTAGTTATGGGTAATTTAGTCAAAATATCTATTTTTTTCTAGGAGTTAATATTTTCTTAAGAGGTATGCGCCAAAATGTCACTTGTTATGAACCAGAGGAAGTATCAATTACCTGGACAAAGAATCCTCCGGACAACATGAATGTCATGAGAGTAACAGAAGCAAAAGTTGTAGCTTTTTTCACATCCATGAATGCTGCACCTATAGCCAAACCTAAGCCCTGAACAAAGGTAACATGACTGTCATATCAAGCTCAACTATTGTATGCTTCAATATGTTAATTGGCAACAAAAGCTTTGACCTCTAACCTGAGCAGCAATTATGCTGAGTAAAACAGTGACCAAAGTTAAAGAAAATGCAGGGAATGTCAGCTTCAAGCCAACCATAAAATAGACAATCACCAAGAATATTACAGGCAAAAGTAGATCCAGAAGCAAATCAGTAGTAATTCTGGCTATGAAATAGGCACTGAGCTTGTACATGTTCACTGATCTCTCTTTAACCAACATTTTCCTTTCTTGTGGGAATGTGAAGATTGCCGCAAATAGAGGAAAGAAAGCCCAAAACACTGAAATGAAGAACAATAACCCTGCCTGCAAATTTTCCATACCAAATTTGTTAAAGGACTAAAAAGATAGAAGCATGATAGTTTTAAAACAAATTTAGCATTGCTTGCCTGATCTGCTGCCTTTTTAGGAGATGGAATATCTGAATGCCACCATAGTAAACCAACAATAATAGCTGTAGCTATGACTTGAATTATCCGAAGACTGCTGAAGTATTCGTGGCTTCGCTCCTTAATGCCTCTTGTGAAAAGAATTGAAAACTGTTGGTTCCAGGTTGCACCAGAATCTCTTAAATTAGGCCAACTCTGCACTTCTGAATCTTCCTCTATTAGACGATGATTCGGCAGCTTTTTTTTCTCTTTGTTGGCAACCCTTGACTCATAAGCCCTAACAAAATACTGAAATTTTTGGTTCTTTTAGATATATATTATCATATAGTTATCACATAGAAGAAAAGAAAGCTGATCTGTTATACCTCATGAACATCAACTGAGGAAGGTCCTTCAATTTTGCTCTTAAAATGATGGTTTCCTGGTAGAAACTTGTTCTCTAGATATGAAGGAATAGACTTGTCTTTTATATTTCCATTTGCAAGATCAATTAGAAACTCTGCTGGATTCATTGCTATAAGGGGAGAACAACCAATTGAAGAGAAATATAGCATTGCTTCAGAGGCTTTGCCAGAATAAAGTGAGCAGCCTTGTCCCAAAAGAATCAGCTTATCGAATCTGCTGAATAATCTACTCGATGGTTGATGTATTGTCGTTACCACTGTCTTGCCAGCCTATCAAAAAAAATAAAATATTTTGTTCAGTGAGACTTTTGAAAGCTAGTGTAAAATGAGAGAACTCTTTGACAATGAGTACCCTGGCAATGTTGTGCAACATCTGCACGATTCGAAGTGCTGTGGTTGAATCCAAACCGGATGTTGGTTCATCTAGGAACAAAAGTGATGGATTCAGAAGAATTTCATTTCCAATGCATACTCGTTTTCTTTCGCCTCCTGAAATTCCTCTAACAAATGCCCCTCCAATTATTGTGTCTTGGCATCTGAAATAACAACTTCAACTTCAGTGTCCAACTTTACAAGGTATTACAATCTTAGAAGCATCAAGAAAGTTAAGCTAGAGTCAACTTGACATGACAAGACTGTAGTTCATGTGACTAATACTTCTTTTATTTTTATGTGGTATAATCATAAAGTAACACCGTAATGAGAAGAGCTTATTTTGTTGGTTAAGATAGAATATCACCCTTAGAAGTGGAAAAAAGAACCATCATACAGTACAGGTTCTAACATTTGTTAATAGAAAATGAAGAAGTTACCTTTCTAGGCCAAGCTCATTTATAATACTAATAGCTCTCTCTTTCTTCTGTTCTTTAGAGAGCGTATTGGGTAGACGAAGCAATGCAGCGTATGTTAAGGTTTCTTTCACAGTGAGATGGGGAAAAACAACATCATCTTGCAGCACAAACCCGATCCTGTCGAGTAATACTTATCAATAATTCTCCATTTGAACTTGTATAATATTAGGATGGAACTTGTAACAAGAGTAGTTATATAGTGCATTTACCTTTGTTTCAATGACTTGTTATATGGCTGGTCATTGTAAGTAATCATTCCACTGTCATTTTTTACTTTTCCACTCAGAAGCTTGAGTAAAGTTGTTTTACCACCTCCTGAAGGTCCCATTAAAGCAAGAACTTCACCTGGACAGGCAGAACCACTCACTCCTTGCAGTATGCACTTTTCTGCATCAGAATGCTTTTCTCCCTTCAGTGCCGGCACTGTGTATTTCACATCTTGAAACTGCAAAACAAAAAGGAAAATGCACCTCTTCTTAATCAGTATATATAAGCAGTAGAATGTTCATAAGAGATTCGTGCATTAACCACCTTAAGACGTATAAGTAACGTTGGCTCAATTTGTATTCTTCTCCAGCTGCATGAATCTGCAGCCTCCTGATCCGTAGGGCATGGTGTCTTCACTTCCAAGATATTGTTCTCTGAACAACAAAAATTGGAAAAAATACATAAAAAAAAGGCAACCTAGCCGCTATTGAGGCTGCAATATTTGATGTTATGATGCCTTAATGATTTTCTTACTTTTTCGCGTGTTTTTTAATGTCACGTCATCAGAGATGCTTTGTGAGGTAATGGAGGACTGGTCGCAGGGGAAAATTCCCATTTTTCCACTTGAAGTCTTGCTAATAAGTGAACCTTTTTCATTATCATCATCGCTCATTATCTCATCTATGTTTACTAGAAAATGAGAACTAAATGATGTTGCATGATGCAGGGATTTTCCGTGTATTGGTGATTCCTTTGCAAAGTCCAGGCTTCGCATCTTTATTAAGCCTTTCTTAGTCTTTTTATTGCCTTCTATTTTACTTGTGCAAAATACATTGCTGGTTTTTGCAGGTGGGAAAATCTCATACTTATCGATATTCTGCATGATAACAGCTTCATTCTTGTCAAAGCTCTTGGAGAGAACTAGTTCTTGCTCCATATCTTGTGATTGGTTAACCTTCAAACTGTGAACTCAACTGCATAAAGTTATTAAAGAAGAAAGATAATGTATCAGATTAAACATATAATGCAGAACTATATAAAAACTTAAAACTCTTTCGTTACAACATTAACAACAGAAGTGAATAGAATTTAATTTGTTAAAACAAAAACTTAACTGAAGATATGTCTAAGACAATCTAGGAAAAAAGAAAGAGTTAGTTTTGCAGCAGAAAAGCTAAGAGAGCAACCTGAGCAAGATTTGTGCAATTAGAAGGTTTACTATCACTTGAGTTTTGTTGTTATAAGTTTATATAGACCTTTTTTGAAGTGCCAATGCTGGTGACAACATTGTCATATCATATGGTTGTCTCAATTAATGCATCTTTCAATCGTTCAGGAGTAGAATTTGGAACTCTACTAGTACATTGATGTCTCATTTTCACAATGTCTAGAATGTACATTTTGATTGGTTCTTCCATTTGCTAGCTTAGACTCAGTTGGCTTTATTTGGAATTCCCTAAAGCTAAAGTAATTCAACAGTAAATGGCTTACAAAATCACCATACAACTAGAATTTTGTCATGTCAATTTTAACTGAATAAATGATGACATGAAATTTTACCCTAAATATGTTTCGTATTGGTCATTCCAATTTGCAAAAGCAAGTAAAATCCAACTGTAATTTGACATTTTTCTGGAATGCACCATTCCAGCCCTTCCTCACACGTATAGCCCAAACTTTTGTCCACAAATCAATTCTTACAAGTTAGAGTCAAAGATCTACACTGTCGGTATATAAAAGTTAAACAGTCAAATTTGTAAATCTTTAAGTAAGTTTTTTAACAGAAAAGCCTCTTCAAACCTAAGTTGATCTTCTCACCAGGATGATAGCATACATAAAAGCAATCGTTTATTCAATGGTGCAGTTTGTTTAGTTCACTTACAATTCAAAATGCTACTTTGTTTATTTCACCTACCAATTCTTTTGTTGGTTAGAGTATATGAATTGTACAACATCAAAAATTAAAGAGAGTCAGAAGAAGGCGAGGCGATGGCCGGTGCCCTTTAAGCTAGGGCAAAGGAAGAGCAGTGATCAGTGGTACATTTCCAGAGTGTTTTGGGTTATTAGAGCATGCATAGATGAGATAGATTCATTGATATATTGCTCTCATGTGAGGCAGGAAGCAGTAGCTGTCTGTCCGGATGTGTACGTTCTGTTTTCTAGGACTTGCACAGTTTTATTCTTTTAATCTTTTGTTACTAAATTGTTGGTATTACCTGTTTTGAAATGTGCTACACCTTTTGGTCATATAACTTTTCTCAAATAAAAGAGAGTCGCACATTAGCCACAGATTTTCCTGTTGAAACCAGTCCTGGTCGAGCCAATGTTTAAATTTGAATAGAGAGTTTACCTAGTACCTGTGGTGGCGGAGATAACTGGTACTAATAGTCGAGGTGTGCAGAGTAGAGTTTAAGGGGAAAGAAATGCTCGGCAATGTCTTGATTTTACATTGTAGAAGGATTCATGTGTTATGTCGAGAAAAAGGCAAACCCGAAACTAAAAAAGATAAAGAACACTAAAAACCACGGGATCACAAAGATCCAAAAAGCTCCACTATAATAATAAGAGGGTTACAAAAGTTATCCAAACTGACCATACAACAAGTGTCAAATACGGAGCAACAATAGCAACAAGAGCAACGACAAATCAACTGAAAAAGAGGAGAAGTCACAAAATTGGAGCTTCTGTTCGAGGCATGAAATTAGATTCTACGAGCCTCAAAATACGATCTTCACCGTTCAAATAAAGTACCAAGATGTTACGAACACTCAGTTAAAATTACAGTCCGATCCAACGGTTAACGAATTGGAAAACGTGATTTAAAGTTGACTGATCAGAATAAAAATCTGCAGCAAAAACAAATACTTTTCTTCTCTCTTCTCTCTTGACGAAAGCTCTCTCAAAAATCACTCTTATGTGTTTAAGTATTTTAAAGACTTGTACCAATGAGCATAGAACAATTCTCCAAGCTTGTCCTATTTATAGATAATGAGTGGTGCTTTCTCTTAAAGCCAAAACCAACTCTAAATAGGAATAAATACCAAATCAAATTCCAAATAGAAATTGAAACCAAAAGAGAATAGGATTAGGCCATTCGGCCTTTGGCTGGAAAACATGGGCATGTGTCCAACAAACTCTCCCTCCGACCAAGGGGCCAAATGTGTCTTCAAGTAGAGAAACTATTGACAGGCTTCATACCTGCCAATTTTCTGCAAAACGCATGCTTGTCTACAAGCTTAACTACGAAGTCCTCAGGCTGATTCATATAAATCTCCTCATCTAACTCACCATGAAGAAAAGAAATCTTGACCTCCATTTTCTCAACCTCTAAATCTAGACTCGTGGCTAAGTCTACAACAACATGAGCAGAAGACATCTTCACAACATGAGAGAAAATTTCATCAAAGTCAACTCCTTTCTTCTGGCCAAAGCCTTTAACAACTAACCTTGCCTTGTATCTAGGCGCAGAGATATGGTTATCTTGCTTTATTCTGAATATCCATTTGTTAGATAAGGCTCTCTTACCTTTCGGCAATTTCACTAACTCATAAGTGACATTCTCATGAAGTGACTTCATCTCATCTTCCATGGCTTCGATCCACTGATCTTTGTGAATATCTTGCATGACTTCATCATAATTCTCAGGTTCTCCAATGTCAGTCAAAAGTACATAATCATCAGGAGGATAGCACATGGATTTTTGCTTCTCCCTTGTAGATCTTCTAAGCGAGGTTTCAGGAGCATTAGAAATAGTTACCTGAGCAGGAATTGGTTGCTGATCAACCACAACTTTATGGACTGGAGCATCCATAATATCTACAGCATGATGGTCATTTTGATCTTGATTACTATCTCCATCATTGTCTTGGGTTACTTCATGTGCAATAGATGCCTTAGCAATAGAAACTTGATAAATATTAACTAAGCTCGCATTACTCTGAGAATCTATCTTCTCAGCTTTGTCAAAATCTTCAATAGTCTGGTCTTCAAAGAATATTGCATCACGACTTCTAATAAGTTTATTGTCAATTGGATCGTAAAAACGATATCCAAACTCATCTTGACCATAACCGATAAAGATGCACTGCTTAGTTTTGACATCCAGTTTCGATCTCTCATCTTTAGGAACATGCACACAAGTTTTACACCCAAAAATTTTAAGGTGATCATAAGAAACATCTTTGGCAAACCAAACTCTATCTGGGACATCACCATCCAAAGCAACAACAGGAGACAAATTGATAACATAGGCAACTGTGTTAAGTGCTTCCGCCCAAAATGTATTTGGAAGTTTAGCTTCTGAAAGCAAGCATCTAGCTCTCTCAACTAGAGTTCTATTCATCCTCTCTGCCAAACCATTCAATTGAGGCGTTTTGGGCAGAGTTTTTTTATGACGAATTCCTTGTCCCTTGCAATAGTTATCAGAGGGACCACAATATTCACCACCATTGTCAGTGCGAATACATTTTAATTTCTTCCCCGTCTGTCTCTCGGCTAAGGCCTAAAATTCCTTAAACACGCAAAGTGCTTGATCTTAAGATTTCATAGGATACACCCAGAGCTTACGAGGATGATCATCAATGAATGTCACAAAGTAAAGTGCACCACCTTTTGACTTTACTTTAAAAGGACCGCACAAATCAGAGTGTACTAACTCCAATAAATCGGGCTTTCTTGAGGAAGGATGGATATTAAAGGAAACCCTTTTCTATTTCTCATCTAAACAATAGATACACCTTTTCAGCTTTGCTTATTTCACTCCATAAAGAAAACTTTTCTTAGCCAAACATGTAATCCCCCTCTCACTCATATGACTCAATCTTCTGTGCCACAATTTTCCACCAGATTTATTGAGTCATTAAGAATAGAGCCCTGTGTCACATATAAATGACCAGACTTGACTCCTCGAGCCACTACTAACGAGCCATTGGTGAGCTTCCATTGGCCATTAAAGAGGGCATTATGGTAACCTTCATCGTCTAATCTTCCTGCGGAGATCAAATTGAAAGGAAAGTCTGGAGCATGCTTGACATCTTGAAGAACTAACATTGAAGCATTATTCCTCGAGCCTCTTGTTCTATCTCTCCCCCGGTCTT
Source organism: Nicotiana knightiana (assembly GCA_005239525.1). Taxonomy (NCBI): domain Eukaryota; kingdom Viridiplantae; phylum Streptophyta; class Magnoliopsida; order Solanales; family Solanaceae; genus Nicotiana; species Nicotiana knightiana. Next base: position 17,101 of record ML438225.1, on the reverse strand, counting down.
CTGTAACCAAGATATCTGCTTGTGAGGACCAACCCTGAGATTTTCTTCTTACTTCCTCATTCAACACACCACTCTTGGCATATTTCATGGTCACCTTACCTCCAGGAGCTGAATTTATCAAAGAAACACGAAGAGTTTCCCAAGAGTCTGGTAGAGTATTAAGAAGCCAAAGTCCTTGTATCTCATCATCAAAATTAACTCCCATTCCAGACAGCTGATCAAGGACGCCCTGAAAATCATTTATGTGATCAAGGATAGGGCTGCCTTCCTTGTATTTAAAGGTCATCAATTGCTTTAGCAGGAACAGCTTGTTGTTCCCAGTTTTTGAAGCATAAAGAGTCTCTAGATTTTCCCACAATGATCTCGCATGTGTCTCATTCACAATATGGTTGCAAACATTATCTTCAACCCATTGTCGTATATATCCACATACTTGTTGGTTCTCGAAATCCCAATCTTCATCAAATATACTCTCGGGTTTATGAGCTGCAAAAATGGGTAGATGCATCTTCTTCACGAACAACAAATATTTCATCTTGCTTCTCCAAATATTATAATTTCTCCCATTTAAACATACCATCTTGCTCATATTCTCCTCCATTCCGTAACAACTTGGATAAATAACCAAGGCTCTGATACCACTGTTATGTCGAGGAAATTGCAAACCCGAAACTAAAGAAGATAAAGAACACCAAATTTTAACGTGGAAAACCTTTCAAATCGAAGGTAAAAACCACGGGATCACAAAGATACAAGAAAATCCACTATAATAATAAGAGGGTTACAAAATTTGTCCAAATTGACTACACAACAAGTGCCAAACACGAAGCAACAATAGCAACAAGAGCAACGGCAAATCAATTGAAAAGGAGGAGAAGTCACAAAACTGGAGCTGCTGTTCGAGGTACGAAATCAGATGCTACGAGTCTCCAAATCCGATATACACCATTCAAATAAAGGATCAAGATGATATGAACACTCAGTCAAAATTACAGCCCGAGCCAACTCAAAAATCACTCTTATGTGTTTAAGTCTTTCAAAGACTTGTACCAATGATCATAGAACAATTATCCAAGGTTGTCCTATTTATAGATAATAAGTGGTGCTTTCTTTTAAAGCCAAAACCAACTCTAAATAGGAATAAATACCGAATCCAATTTCGAATAGGAATTAAAACCAAAAGAGAATAGAATTAAGCCATTAGGCCTTTGGCTGGACAACATGGGCATGTGACCAACAAACACCCCCTCCAGCCAAGGGGCCAAATATGTCTTCAAGTAGAGGAACTATTGACAGGCTTCATGCTTGCCAATTTTCTGCAAAACGCATGCTTATCTGCAAGCTTAACTACGAAGTTCTCAGGATGATCCATATAAATCTCCTCATCTAATTCACCATGAAGAAAAGCAGTCTCGACCTCCATCTTCTCAACCTCTAAATCTAGACTCGTGGCTAAGGCTAGAACTACATGAGTAGAAGACATCTTCACAACATGAGAGAAAATTTCATCAAAGTCAACTCCCTTCTTCTTGCCAAAGCCTTTAACAACTAACCTCCCCTTGTGTCTAGGCGCAGAGATATGGTTATCTTGCTTTATTCTGACTATCCATTTGTTAGATAAGGCTCTCTTACCTTTCGGCAATTTCACTAACTTGTTGATACCCAATTTTTCCTCAAATTATTTTCAAATTTACATATATGCTTTCAAAATCACTCTTTGTAATAAGGAGTATTTTTTTCTATTTCTCTATATTTTTATTAAATTATCTTCATGTTTATTTAATATTTCATATTTAAATAATTATCCATAAATTATGTTATAAATAATTTCAAAATGTTTCCCTATTCGGTATGCTATTTTTAATCACTTTTTGTTCATTAGAATTCAATTATTTCACAAATTAGCCAATTGGGTCTCATTTAATTTCAATTACAACAATTTTATAATTATGGCCCAATTGGATATTTTTGTACTATTTCAATTCGAAATTTATGCATTTTACACCTAATATTAGTTAATTACTGTGATTTTACCTATTTTAACTTAATTTCATTTTTTATATAATTATTGGCTATTTTTATTAATTAATTATCTTAGTTTAAGGGGTATTTAAAATCTAGACACTCTTAACCTATTTCAATTCCAATCCAACACCCAACCCCTTAACCCAATTGAATACCCAACCTAGTCTTTCATTAAACCGACCCAACCCCTAATTAATCTGAGTCGTTGATCAAAATAGATCAATGGCCCGGATTACGCTTACCTAATTTAATTCGAACCACCCTCCCAACCGACCCCTCACTCTTCACCTACCACTCATCTCTCTAACTCTCGTCTCTCTCTCTCTCTAGGTCTCTAGATACTTCTGTCTCTTCATCTCCGATGGAACCCCACCGCCTTCCTCTGGCCATCTCCGACCACCATCCTTTCGACTACGAGCCTCCATGATGTCTCCTCCATCTAGCTCACTTCATCTCTAAAGCCCTCGAGGTTCTGGGCCATGCCGACTTGCACTTGGGGCTCCTGATTTGGTTGTTGTCGGCCTCTCCGATGGGGTTTTGACATAGCCACACCATATCCATTACGATCCTTGAGTTTCACGGCAGGTTTTCCGGTTATCTCTTATTCTCTTATGAAACCCTAATTTTTTCCTAAACCTCTCAGATCTATGGTGTTTTTAAACGTTTCAAGCATGTCTCTTTATGTTTTACATTGTTCTTTACTCGAACTTTAAGGAATCGTTAGTTTTTAAACGGTTTCACTTCCCTTTTTTTAAAACTAGGGTTTCTCAGAACTCTTTTATGCTTGTGTAAAACTAAGTTTCTCTTTGAATTTAAGTCTGTTCTTTGCATATCATGACTGATTCTATGATCTTACTAGCTTTTTATCTCGCTTATGTTAACAACCCTAATTTTTCTAGATTACTTCGTTTGATTCTGTGTATTAGCATGACTGCTCGTTTCTTGTTTAAGTTACTGTGATTATCTACCTCAAATATGTTCTACTGAGTTTTCTTAGCCTAACTTATATCACCTCTATGTGCTTATGTCCATCTTGACTGTTCAGACTTGCCTCTTTCTATCAATGTTGTTTAACCTGCACGCTTGCTATGACTGGTTATTCTTGTCTATTTATATGATGAATATAGAATTTTGACTCTTTCTTTGATTGATTCTGGATTCCATACTTTGGGGTTTTGATTGATAAACTTCCCTGTAAACCCTCAATTTCTATTCAGAGTTAATTGATTCGCCTGTGGGCTTTATTCTTATTGTCACTCCTTAATTGGAGTCTCTGAACTTGGTCTTAATTGTTTACCCTATTGCTTAATGGACCTAATTCTTTCCTTAATTGAGTCTTGACTGATCTTTTACCTTGCCTATATGTGTTACCGTTTGAATTTTAATCCCTTGATTTAAGAGAAATGACTGTATTGATTCTTTGGTTAATTAATTTTGAGTCCCCTGTCACTTAACAGGTATCGATCCTTTCCTTATTTAAATCCTGTACTGATTTTTTTAACCTTATGTGGCTATATGTCTTTACCATTTCTGAGTTTGAATCCCATAACTTAAGAGAATCGTGTCTTAATTTCTCACACTGATTGATTCTGACTTCTTTTTTTACCATGCCTTTTGATTCTTACCGTATTTTGCTACTCGTTTTTCAACTGTAAAAATTCTAGCTTTTCACAAACACAAGACACTGACTTGTGGTTAAAAACTCTCCTTCTTACAAAATGTTCTCTCCTCTACTACTCTTCCTTGCTCTTGGTTACTGTTAGCCGGCTATAAGCCAAGGCTAACCATTGTGCTCTTGTCTTGCTCTCTCATTCTGCTTGCTTTCCTCTTCACTGGTATGTCTTATTTTAAATTTAAAGCTTCATCAACAACATGATTCTCTACTTGTTTCAGTTCTTATTGTTCTTAGTCTGCTTTTATTATGGTTCTTCTGCGAAACCTGTAATTAGAATACACTCAGCATGCTATTGTCTCCCTTGTCATGTGTGTTTTTGGGCATATCTATTAGCTGTTTTCATAATTGTGTTGTACCCCAATCCCTTGACCCTCTCTATGTGACTCCTTTATGATTGGTTTATGGCTATGTCAGAGTAAGAAATCTCTTATCATGTCCAAGCCATTCCTAGATCTTTCACTGGATTGTTTACCATTAAATGTTCTACCTGTTCCCATCCCCCATTACCACTGCTTGTAATGTCTGAACCTGTTGTAATGCTGTGTGTTTTGGCTATGCATCTTTGATGTTGTGTGAGATTGTTACTTACTCATCTCTTTTCAAAAACTATTTTTTGTCAAACAAACTCTCTGGTTTATGAACTCTCTTTCAAAACTCCTTTTCTTTTCAAACTCACCTCTTGGCACTTCACTTTACTCCTAGACTCCTAGGTTCCACCCTCTCAGTGTAAGCATTGCTTAGGGAACCCATGAGTTCCCTCTGAACTTTGATGCACTGAGGCTGATAATTCCACACTGTACTTGTTCAACTATGGTAATTATATCTGGGTACTGGTATTGGCCAGGGACCCCACGTGGGCCCTAGGGAGCTTTGCCGCACCCAGACCATGTAAGGCTGTGGAACTCGAAAGGATTGAGGTTGGGAGATATAGGTCTGATTGAAGGCTCTCTATAGAAGTAGCTTCTTATTTTCCTTTCAGTAATGTAATTCATTATACTTGACCTGTAATAATCTGTAAACGAATGCTTGGGGCTGGATAGTGAATATGGGATGAGACTATGCATGTTTAATATAGTTATGGGTAGAAATCATGATCATAGGATTTACTTTACCTATGTGTGAAATAGTATCATGCTTAGGATATGCATACCATGTATTAGAAATCATGTTTAGGTTGTTTACTTCAACATCTCTACTATACTCCTATTTACTTTAGAAATCCTGTTCACAGCTAATAACTATAATAAAATATGTCGTAATGATACTGCTTCTGCATTTGCATCTAGAAACCATGCTTCAGGACTCATAATCAATGTGTGCATAATCAGTATATATACGGAAGCCTAGGCAAAACTTAGGCCTAATACTTATTAAAACTAAAATCAACTGTTTTATGTTTTGCCTGGATTAAAACCGGTCTTTAAAATTAATCAGTCTCTTCTGAAAACCTTAGAACCTTGCTGTTTGTCACTACTTTTACTCCTACAACTGATGGATTTTCAATACGATTCTCCTTTCCGGAAGTTCATGCAAATCATTCTGTTTTTCCTAAACCTTTACGCTATTTTTAAATTACTGGTTTCTTGAAATTGTGCACTCATTCTCTTTTACTAAAACTCCTTTAAACTACTGGTTCTTGCTTTATTTCAAAGTGAGTCACTCCTGTTGGAAATTACTCTGCTTTATTTAAAATCTCGCTTTACTTCTGATTGCTGGTTTTCTAAAAGTTATTCATCCATTTTCTTACTGAAAACTTCATCACTGTTAAATCCTGCTACTGTCTTTAAATTACTGGATTTCTAATCAATCCCTCTTCTCAAAACTATTCTGTCCTTTTAAATTCCCTGCTTTATCAGTCTTTTGTTAAACTTCTGAAACCTACTATTTTCTAACTTAAAACTCCTATTTTAAATCCTGCCTTTGAGACCTTGGTCATGTTTGAGACATGCTATTTATGTGTTTACCTGTGGAGGGATCTGTGAGCCTCTTATCTGCCCTTTTGTGTTTCCATATTTGTATTCCTAATTGTTTTATATGTCGCTTAGAATTTTATTCTTTAAACCTAGGGGTTCAACCTAGTACTCACCTTATAGGAGTTAGTAGTCCTAAACACCCTCCGGGACGCCTTCGTGACCAGCACGCGCTTCTTTAAATAACCTCTACGGGGTGGAAAGGGTAGAATACGGATATGATGACCGGTGCGCTAATACCACGTGTAGCCCCTCTTCTAGGATTGATTACCGGATATTGCATTGATGTGATCCGTATTACTTTAAACCTAGGACAATTCTTTTCAAATGTCTTTACTATGATGTCTTCCCAAAAACCTTTAAAGATTTTTATACTTGTTTGAACTCCCCTCTTATATGAACCTTACTTGCTATTTGTTTACCGTCCAAATTCACAAAACTTCTTGGCTGGGACCCACAGTTGTGGATCTTGAGGGGTGCCTAACACCTTCCCCTTAGGATAACTTCAACCCCTTACCCAATCTCTAGTAATGCAAACTAGTTCATGAGTTATCTATTCTAGGTGCCCTAACGCACCACAAATTGTTAGGTGGCGACTCTTCCTTAAAAAATCTCTTCCTTTAAGGAGTTGTCCAGAATGTTATAAACCCGATCTCTCCGCTCCTGACCCGTGTGAGGAAAAAGGGGGCACGACATAACTCATATGTGACATTCTTATGGAGTGACTTTATCTCATCATCCATGGCTTCGATCCACTGACCTTTGTCAGTATCTTGCATGACTTCATCATAATTCTCAGGTTCTCCCATGTCAGTCAAAAGTACATACTCATCAAAAGCATAGCGCATTAACTTTTGCTTCTCCCTTGTAGATCTTCTAAGAAAGGTTTCAGGAGCATTTGAAGTAGTTACCTGAGAATGAATTAGTTGCTAATCAACCACAACTTCATGAACTGGAGCATCCATAACATCTACACCATGGTGATCATTTTGATCTTTATTACTATCTCCATCACTTTCTTGTGTTTCTTCATGTGCAATAAATGCCTTAGAAATAGAAACAAGATCAATATTAACTAAGCTCCCATTACTCTGAGAATATATCTTCTCAGCTTTGTCAATACCTTCAGTTGTCTGGTCAGAAAGAATATAGCATCACGACTTCTAATAAGTTTATTGTCAACTGGATCGTAAAAACGATATCCAAACTCATCTTAACCATAACCGATAAAGATGCACTGCTTAGTTTTGACATTCAGTTTCGATCTCTCATCTTTAGGAACATGCACACGAGCTTGACACCCAAAACTTTCAGGTAATCATAAGAAACATCTTTGGCAAACCAAAATCTGTCTGGGACATCACCATCCAAAGAAACAACAAGAGAAAAATTGATAACATAGGCAACAGTGTTAAGTGCTTCCGCCCAAAATGTATTTGGAAGTTTAGCTTCTGAAAGCAAGCATCTAACTCTCTCAACTAGAGTTCTATTCATCCTCTCTGCCAAACCATTCAATTGAGGCATTTTTGGTGGAGTTTTCTTATGAAGAATTCCTTGTTCCTTGCAATAGTTATCAAAGAGACCACAATATTCACCACCATTGTCAGTGCGAATACATTTTAATTTCTTCCCCGTCTGTCTCGGCTAAGGCCTAAAATTCCTTAAACACGCCAAGTGCTTGATCTTTAGATTTCAAAGGATACACCTAGAGCTTACGATAATGATCATCAATGAATGTCACAAAGTACAGTGCACCACTTTTTGACTTTACTTTAAAAGGACCGCGCAAATTAGAGTGTACTAGCTCCAATAAATCGGGCTTTCTTGAGGAAGGATAGCTATTAAAGGAAACCCTTTTCTATTTCCCATCTAAACAATGGATACACCTTTTCAGCTTTGCTTGTTTCACTCAAGAAAGCAAAGTTTTCTTACCCAAACATGTAATCCCCCTCTCACTCATATGACTAAATCTTATGTTCCATAATTCCGATAAAGTGTCACTTTCCACCAGATTTATTGCGTCTTCAAGAATAGAGCCCTGCGTCACATATAAATGACCATACTTAACTCCTTGAGCCACTACTAATGAGCCCTTGGTGAGCTTCCATTGGCCATTAAAGAGGGCATTATGGTAACCTTCATCATCTAATCTTCATGCGAAGATCAATTTGAAAGGAAAGTCTGGAGCATGATTGACATTTTGAAGAATTAACGTTGAATCATTATTAGTTTTCAAACAAACTGTACCAACACCAAACACCTTAACTTCACTAGCATTGCCCATCTTTAACACTCCAGAATCAATAGGAGTATAACATGAGAAAAAATCTTTTCTTGGTGTGACATGTGAGGTAGCTCTAGTATCCACTATCCAGCTCGTCTCATGGGATACCAAATTGATGGCATTTTAATCATAAGCAAAAAGAAGGTCATCTCGAACAATAGCTAATTTCATTTTCCTCACAACCCTGAGATTTTCTTCTTACTTCCTCGTTCAACACACAGCTCTTGGCATATTCCATGGTCACCTTACCTCCAGGAGCTGAATTTGTCAAAGAAACACGAAGAGTTTCCCAAGAGTCTGGCTGAGTAATAAGAAGTCAAAGTACTTGTATCTCATCATCAAAATTAATTCCCATTCCAGACACCTGATCAAGGACACCCTAAAAATCGTTTATGTTCTCAAGGATAAGGCTGCCTTCCTTGTATTTAAAGGTCATCAATTGCTTTAGCAGGAACAACTTGTTGTTCCCGATTTTTGAAGCATAAAGAGTCTCTAACTTTTCCCACAATGATCTCGCATGTGTCTCATTCACAATATGGTTGCGAACATTATCTTCAACCCATTGTCGTATATATCCACATACTTTTTGGTGCTCGAAACCCCAATCTTCATCATATATACTCTCGGGTTTATGAGCTGCAAAAAAGGCTAGATGCGTCTTCTTCACGAACAACAAATCTTTCATCTTGCTTCTCCAAATATTATAATTTCTCCCATTTAAACACACCGTCTTTATCATATTCGCCTCCGATGCATAAAAACTTGGATAAATAACCAAGGCTCTGATACCACTGTTATGTCGAGGAATAGGCAAACCCGAAACTAAAGAAGATAAAGAACACCAAATTTTAACGTGAAAAACCTTTTAAATCGAAGGTAAAAACCACGTGATCAAAAAGATCCAAAAAAGTCCACTATAATAATAAGAGGGTTACAAAAGTTCTCCAAATTGACTACACAACAAGTGCCAAACTTAGAGCAACAATAGCAACAAGAGCAACGACAAATTAATCGAAAAAGAGGAGAAGTCACAAAATTGGAGCTGCTGTTCGAGGCACAAAATCAGATGCTACGAGCCTCCAAATCCGATCTCTACCATTCAAATAAAGGACCAATATGTTACGAACACTCAGTCAAAATTACAGCCCTATCAAACGATTAACGAATTGGAAAACATGATTTGAAGTTGGCTGATCGAAATTAAAATCTGCAGCAAAAATGAATACTTTTCTTCTCTCTTCTCTCTTGACGAAAGCTCTCTAAAAAATCACTCTTATGTGTTTAAGTCTTTCAAAGAATTTTACCAATAAGCATAGAACAATTCTCCAAGGTTGTCCTATTTATAGATAATGAGTGGTGCTTTCTCTTAAAGCCAAAACCAACTCTAAATAGGAATAAATACCGAATCCAATTTCGAATAGGAATTGAAACCAAAAGAGAATAGGATTAGGCCTTTGGCTGGACAACATGGGCATGTGCCTAACAAACTCCCCCTCCAGCCAAGAGGCCAAATGTGTCTTCAAGTAGAGGAATATTGATAGGCTTCATGCCTGCCAATTTTTTGCAAAACACATGCTTATCTGCAAGCTTAACTACGAAGTCCTCAGTGATCCATATAAATCTTTTCATCTAACTCACCATGAAGAAAATCAGTCTTGACCTCCATCTTCTCAACCTCTAAATTTAGACATGTGGATAAGCCTAGAACTACATGAGTAGAAGACATCTTCACAACATGAGAATAAATTTCATCAAATTCAACTCCCTTCTTCTGGCCAAAGCCTTTAACAACTAACCTCGCCTTGTATCTAGGCGCAGAGATATGGTTATCTTGTTTTATTCTGAATATTCATTTGTTAGATAAGGCTCTCTTACCTTTCGGCAATTTCGCTAACCCATATGTGACATTCCCATGAAGTGACTTCATCTCATCTTCCATGGCTTCGATCCACTGATCTTTGTGAGTATCTTTCATGACTTCATCATAATTCTCAGGTTCTCCCATGTCAGTCAAAAGTACATACTCATCAAAAGGATAGCGCATGGATTTTAGCTTCTCCCTTGTAGAGATTCTAAGCGAGGTTTTAGGAGCATTACAAGTAGTTACCTGAGCAGGAATTGGTTGCTGATCAACCACAACTTCATCAACTGGAGCATCCATAACATCTACACAATGATGATCATTTTGATCTTGATTACTATCTCTATCATTGTCTTGGGTTTACTCATGTGCAATAGATGCCTTAGCAATAGAAACTGGATCAATATTAACCAAGCTCACATTACTCTGAGAATCTATCTTCTCAGCCTTGTCAATATCTTCAATAGTCTGGTCTCAAAGAATATTGTATCATGACTTCTAATAAGTTTATTGTCAACTGGATCGTAAAAACGATATCCAAACTCATCTTGACCATAACCGATAAAGATGCACTGCTTAGTTTTGACATTCAGTTTCGATCTCTCATCTTTAGGAACATGCACACAAGCTTTACACCCAAAAAATATCAGGTGATCATAAGAAACATCTTTGGCAAACCAAAATCTGTCTGGGACATCACCATCCAAAGCAACAATAAGAGACAAATTGATAACATAGGCAACAATGTTAAGTGCTTCTGCCCAAAATGTATTTGGAAGTGTAGCCTCTGAAAGCAAGCATCTAACTCTCTCAACTAGAGTTCTATTCATCCTCTCTGCCAAACCATTCAACTGAGGCATTTTGGGCGGATTTTTCTGATGACGAATTCCTTGTTCCTTACAATAGTTATCAAAGGGACCACAATATTCACCACCATTGTCAGTGCGAATACATTTTAATTTCTTCCTCTTCTGTCTCTCGGCTAAGGCCTGAAATTCCTTAAACACGCCAAGTGCTTGATCTTTAGATTTCAAAGGATACACCTAGAGCTTACGAGAATGATCATCAATGAACGTCACAAAGTAAAGTGCACCACCTTTTGCCTTTATTTTAAATGGACCACACAAATCAGAGTGTACTAGCTCCAATAAATCGGGCTTTCTTGAGGAAGGATGGATATTAAAGGAAACCATTTTTTGTTTCCTATCTAAACAATGGATAAACCTTTACAAATTTTCTTTTTTCACTCCAGAAAGAAAACATTTCTTAGCCAAATATGTAATCCGCTTCTCACTCATATGACTCAATCTTTTGTGCCACAATTTCGATAAAGTGTCACTTTCCACCAGATTTATTGAGTCATTAAGAATAGAGCCCTGCGTCACATATAAATGACCAAACTTGACTCCTTGAGCCATTACTAACGAGCATTTGGTGAGCTTCCATTGGCCATTAAAGTGGGCATTATGGTAACCTTCATCGTCTAATCTTCCTGCAGAGATCAAATTGAAAGGAAAGTCTTGAGCGTGCTTGACATCTTGAAGAACTAACATTGAACCATTATTAGTTTTCAAACAAACTGTACCAATACCAAACACCTTAACTTCACTGGCATTGCCCATCTTTAACACTCCAGAATCAATAGGAGTATAAGGGGAGAAAAAATCTTTTCTTGGTGTGACATGTGAGGTAGCTCCAGAATCTACTATCCAGTTCGTTGTTTAACCAAAGAATTAGATCCTTTGACCAAAGCTATTTTTAGGATGAACACGAATTTGTGATAACGAAGGTGATCACGCTCAACTATGTCTTGTAGAATACTAAGCGGACGTTGCAAATATAATCCGGGGTAGTATGCCCGAAGTCGATCCCACAGAGAATTTACGTATCAATTGAGTCTATAAAATACTAATTGTTAGTTAATCACTTTTATCAAGACTTTTGAATATCAATTGGTAATGATTAATAAATCTAATAACAAAATAATAAATTAGCAATTAACTAACAATATAATGTAAACAATGATAACAAAGGGTCTACGGTTATGGTTTCCCCCGTTGGTGAATTCTTCTTTGGATATTTCTTATAGTTTAATTGGCTATTTCTCTCAATCATGAACGCTCTACCTATCATAAATCTCTCTCAAGTAATTATGATAATTTACTAGATGCACTCTTTCAAGTTACACTAGCTAGATCGAAATACAGTTCACTTTAGATTGCACCCGAGGTATCGTTATCTCTAATCAAACCTCTAAACCCACGGTTATGACTTTCGTCTATACTCCGGGAGTGGTGTTGTTCAATCAACTACCTAAATATGTACTCTCTCTCAAGTAGATACATAATAAATAGGCATAGCTAATCAAGGGCCCTTTCAATCAATTATAATAAGAACGTAGTTGAACAAAAAGAGATTAATCAACCAAAATATATTAATATCACAATGAATTCATCCCCAACGGGTTCTACCAAAACCCTAGACTAAAGAAATTAGCTACTCATGTTATTGAGAATCAAAACTAAAATAAATTGCATAATTGAAATACAAAGTAATGAATACTAGATGTAGAAATCAATGTTTGTCACTTCTATGGTGTTTTCTTGTTGAATCCTTCGAAATCCTTCCGAATCTTCTCCGTCTTCTTTGAATCCCTTTAAGTTGTTTTTTTTTTGGTGTATATTTATATGTTTAGGGCAAACCTAACCATGTAGGGGACTTCTATTTCGACCGGGAAACACTTAAACTCGTCAAAACTCGGATTTGGCCGAAATTGTGACCCCGGGCGTTTGGGCTCTAACGCACCCCTAAGGCAAGGGCAGGCCTGGCGTTTGGGCCCTAACGCCCCCCTAATGCCAGGGGCTTCCTGGACTTATGGGATAAACGCCCCCCTAATGCCAGGTAGGGTTAGGCTTTAGGGGGCAAATGCCCGGCTATCGCCCGGGTGTCTCCTTTTGCGTATTTTCGACGTATTTGCATCCCTTTAGCTCCGTTTCCATCTCCAATTCACCTACACATGAAATAAACTCAATTAATCACATAACAAGTGTATTTTTATCATTAAAGTACCTCAAATTTAAGGTTTATTACATATTAAGCTATGCATTCTAGCCTCGCATCAAGACCCCACACTTAAACCTTTGCTCGTCCTCGAGCAATCAAACTACACTCATGTACACAACTTATTAAGCAAATCTCTTAACACGTTATACCAAGAATATTTAAAACATTTCAAGCACAGAGGTGTGACATCCTCGCCTCAATAATCGACTCACATATACCATGCTTTATTCACAATTCACTAACTATTCTAACTTAGAGGTCAACAACATTACCTTTCCGTCATGAATCATGTGCCCTCACCAAATCAAAGAGCTAGTTCCTCACACAGTAAAATTTAAGAACACTTAGGAACTCAAGATCGAATGAACTCACTCGCTCTCAGAATTAAAACATTCATATTC